>JZKD02S1264144.1:19171-32316 GCA_000966675.3 Picea glauca | reverse complement strand
TCAGCTGGCACTTCCCACTCTTCTCCTCGAAATCTAGGAAGACTGTTCTCCCATTCATCTCTAGCAGGTACTTGATTAGGGAAACCAACAATGCTTGAAAAATCACAGAACGCATCCCTCTTGGCTAAGATTCTGTTCATGTCATACCAGTGGAGTCACCAGCAGATTCTGAACAATGGAGTCGCCACTGAGTTCGTCCTTCAAGGAGTCGCCACTGAATTCGTCCTTCATGGAGTCGCTAGATAGATGATTACAACCTGATGATGTCCAAGCTTTGTCTATCATCAAAGCTGGATCTATGTCGTCTCCCAGGGAAGCTGAGCTTCAATCTCCTCTCCCCGGCAACGGTGCCAATTTGTTATCACTCCAAGAAACCCTTTGTGGTTGTAGACCAAAGGTGCTTGGTAACTTAAGAAATAAATGTTTTTGTATTTTGTAAATGTGGATCAATGGGATAACTCAATTCAACTTATGATATTCAGACATCAAATGATAAACAAATAGACAGTGCTCTCCAAGATTGGCTAAATAGTAAGATAGCTTTCAGTGGATGAAGAAAAGATTGCTCATAAACCGGTGCAAAGCAGGGTCTAATAAACAACTAAAGAGACTGATTATAATGTCATGAACCAAACAATAGGATAACAACTATTCAAGGTTTGACAACAATATAACAGTGAAGAAGAAATATGGAAAACTACCACCAAAATGGAAAGAAACCTGTGATCTGTATTAGCAAATAAAAGTCTAAGTACAAAGAGCATTACTGTATCCAGAATTGAACCTCCTCTTAGTCTTCATAATGTAGCTTTATAGCTTTTACAAGATGTTCCCAGATCCTAAAAATGTGGATCAGATCAGCTAAAAATAGTAAGTCAAAAACTGATTGCAAAAGATGAGGGATGATCCCCAAAATGAGGTCAATCCCAGATTTCTCTCTTGTTGATTGCTGATTCAGTGCTGGATAACCTCCCAAGGCTGGATGCTGACTCTCCAAGAGAGGCAAATTCGAATTGGTTGAGGTGAGCAAACRATMCCTGAAATTTTKCTTATRAAAAGATGCCAAATGTGATTAAAACTCTTCTTTTTCTCTTCATTTTCCAAAAGTGGTTGATTAAATGGATTTGATAATTCATTAATCAAGCCTTAGAAGAGGTTTCAATCCATTCTCACGCAAAAAATTACAATCTGGGTGAAAATCGTAACATTCTGGCCGTGACAGGCTTTCCACAGCGCACAGCCCGTGAAAAACGCTCCTTAGCTATGGAAAGTCGGCACTTTCAACAGCTAACGGGTAGTAAAATATCGTTTTGCGCTGTTGAAAGCGGGCAGATTTTCAAAATCGAATTTCTCGGTCATAAAAAATCCATTTTTCATGTATAAATAGTCGATTGACATCTAGAGAATCTCAGATTTCCAATGGTGTTGTCAGATCTTAATTTGGAGCTCAGGAAGGGATTGAAAAGTGTCCTGCAAATTTAAGTATCATTTTTTCCATTTGCAATTCAAAACTCTAAACGATCCTTTGTGAACAATGTCTGATATGGAATCAAAGATTTGATTTGATGTTGCCAACCCGGGAGTACAGCCTCTGTTAGATGTTGATAATCTTGACTTTCCTCAGCGCACCTGTTTGTAAGCCCCTGTTAGCTGCTGAAAGTAAGTACTTTCAACAGCGCGCCACTTTGTAGAAGATACTCCTTAGCTGCGGAAAGTAATTACTTTCAACAGCGCGACATATCAATTGAAACCGCTTCTTAGCTGTGGAAAGCGTGTACTTTCCACAGCGCATCACCCACGACTGATTTTCAAACCTTTTAAGATTTGTCACTTTCAACAGCGCATCAACTGATGAAAAGATCTCCTTAGCTGTTGAAAGTGGGCACTTTCCACAGCGCACAATGAATCTTTGAAAACACATTAGCAATAGCCATGATATCCACTACAAAATTCAACTGAAAGAACGGTTTCATTTTGGGAGTTAACAGGTCTGATCTTGAAGACTGAGCTCAATATTGGGCCGCCTTGCAACATGCACAATCATTAAGAAATAAAACATTCAAAGAATCAAAATCAGAAAAAAATAGATGTATCGATGAAAATCGAGTATAAAAATTAACCAGAGAGATATTGAAGATCTCCCCAGTATGGTCTCCAAATAAATGTTGAGGAAAATATTTGAAATGAATTTACCCAAGCATTTTCAAATTTTGCTTGGCTAAAGAAAATATATGGGAATGTCACCCTAGGTTTATAGCCATAAAAAATAAAATCCTAACTCACAAATATTAATTACAAGTGCTTAGGCTAGTCTTTTTCACAAATAAAAACTTGCTGAAAAGTTCATTTTAATACAATTTTATGAATATAATAGTTGTTGAAAACAAATGTAAAGACATAAGTAAGACACCAAGATGATAATCAAGATAGATGAGACATAAATAAATCCTTTATTTCAGTCTAATTCACCAAAGAGTCGTTTTCTTTACAAAATCTCATACATAAATTTTTGATCGAAGTCAAACTTAGACATCCCCGATGGAACATACAAAAGGACCACTGACAGAAAATCAAAACTGAACTCTAAAAGTTGGATTAGCTTGCCACAGATCGCTACCCACTCGACTCTACACAATAGCCTTTGTCAATCATGAAAACTAACTCACAAACAAACAATTCTACACAGACTATCAAAGATAGATCAACACCTCTGAAAAACAAGTGTTTGAATGACGTAATTCAACCCTGAATGTTGTCGTATACAATAAGACCCTACTATCATAAAAGAGAATTAGTCTTGTCATAAATTAAGGAATGAATGAAAACTGAACTATCTCAACATAAACTCAAAGAGAAAACCTCAGTATGCTTCTGCTTCTATCATCCTCTTGTTCCTCCTTTTCCTTTTTCCTTTAAGCAAATCAAAATTGGTTGAGGTAGTTGAACCACCTCATTAGTTAAGTTAATTAAAGACTCAACCAACTTTTTAGTTAGGGGGGGGAATTAATAATCATAATAAGGGTTATAAATAAATAATAACTAGTAGGTGGGACCCCTTGTGACTCCCTTTAGCTCATAACAATCATAAAATAACTAGTTAGTTAAGCAAAACACACCTCCTTGCGACTCCCATCATCATATTCACATTTGACAATTTAGCTCATGATATTTGAAATTATTTTCAAAAACGTATTACTCATATATCCAAAAATAAAACATGTTGTCCAAAAATTCATGAAGTCAACTGTCATCAACAATAGATAAAATAAAAACTCAAAAGCCATATTTCCCACTATGAGATGCAATCTTTCCTTGATTGTTGCTGTCACCTTTCGATTTTCCTGAATTTGCCTTTGGTTGCACTGAGCCTTTAGGCCTAATCTCGTTGATCACGTGGGAACAATCGTCCCTCAAATGCATCCGGGAAGACACATATTTTTCAGAGCCATTGGAGGGTGAGGAAGGGGCAACAGTGACTTTTCCTTTGTCAAGGGCATGGTGGGCCTCGGTTTTCAATCTTTTTCTAGCATGAGAGGACTGCACTGGTGAGTGGGCAAGGGCAGCTTGGATAATGGGGTTAATTGGCGGGGGAGAAGGTAGGGATAAATTGGGCCAGCCACGATGTTGGGAGACTGTCAGGTGGACAATCTCTTGCCATCCGTCATTTTCAGGAACCTCGGGTTGCAATGAGACATGAGGGGGAACGAGAATACCAAGGGCTTGTGGAGATTAGAAAGGAGGCCTTTCAGGCCTAGGTTGGACCATTCCTTGCCCAATCCAATTGAAAAATACGGCCTGAAACAACTAGCAAAGATCTTGTGAGTCAACATCAAAATGTATAGAGAACCTTGGCCTTCTTGGACCTCCGTTCCAGTTACCTCTCCCTCGGTTGCCTCAACCATGGCTACCTTGACTGAAAAAAATCATTCCTACATGCATGATGGATTAGAAAATATTCTTTTAAAGAACCATACATGTTAACTCTTTAAAAATATGAAATAGATTTTGGCTCAACACATATCAAGCTCATGCAATCCAATCCATAAAAATTGTTTAACTTTTTTCAATGAGCAGGGGGTGAACAAAGGTCCTGGGATGTGCGAGGGGCTTGTAATTAGCGAAAAAAATGATAAAATGAGGGGGAAAGAAACATGGTTACTTCTCAAAGACCAAAAAAATCATTTGTAATGCGACCAAAAAGAACACCACTGTAAACCAATGACTTTAAACTACTTCACTACAAAAAATTTCTTGACTCTAATTAATTTTAGAACAGGGAGTGAAAAATGAATGTGGGAAGGCGAGGGGGTTGTAATTAGCGGAAAGAGAAATAATGGTAGGGAAGGAGAGTGATTACTTGTAATACCCCTAGGCCGAACCCAATTGTAATGTAAATGAAAATGTACTTAAGCTGGTGAGTTGTTTGATATCATGTTTGTATGCACCTTTCATGGCATAGTGCACGCATGTAATGTGCAATAAAATGATAAAGTGTGCACAGTCTGGGATACCGCACAGAGAAACTTAAGTGCACACAATCTTGAGGCCAGGGAGCCTTTCTGTTTATGATGTGTTTTATAGGCTAGTGAGCTAGTTATTATAAGCTAAGATGCTTATGTTTTGATTAGGCTAAAGAGCCTAGATGTTAAAGGCCAGTGCCCCTATTTTTGTATATGTCTCATAATTAATATAAAATACATCGTTGCACGCAGACTGACCACGATAAAAGAGTATGGGGGACTAAAATCCACTAGTTAGGGAAAGGGGGGGGGCTAAGATTTAAGGAAAAGGGGCTAAGCTAAGTAACTTAAGCCAAAAAGGAATATTATATTAATATTTCTTAAAGTATAAATTATGGATAATTATTTTATCCTAAGTTCCAAAGTTGGGGACAAGTGAACCAAAGTAGCTCCCAACATGACAAGTGTCAAGTTGGGGACATGCATACATATTGTTGTGACTTAGTTCATTTTCTATCATTCTGACCATCATTCCTTCCATTATGCATTCATCCATTCAACCATACGAGGATGTTTTCACTCACACAGTCAATTGACCTCCATACCTTCATGTCATTGTATTTGAACTGGTATCCATAGCCATACCTATTTGTGTAGCTGGTTACCTTGGGAGATGGACTAAAGAAGCATGTTTTCAGGCTCGTGGGATATTGAAGAGGCGGGTTGTCAGGCCCATGAGAAATTTCTCTCTAGGTGAGAGAATTTTTGGGAATCGATTTCCTGAGGGTGCTAAACTAAAGCTACAGGGCTCTGAGACTTCCAGTCTGGCCTGTTGCTGAAGCCCTGGAAGGGAAGTGGGGCAGCCGGGGGACTGTTGAGAAGAGAAGGGGCACACTTCCTGGGGTGGGACAAACATGTGGGGAATGAGAGACTGTAGGATGTTAGTTTGAATATGCACCTGTGATGGAGTCTTTCCTGTTGTCCATGATCCATTAGCCTGGATAGGAACCCCTTTTACCTAGGTGGAGTTTAGTCCCAGCTCGAGGGTGACCCACTAATGAGAGTGATGAGTAGTGTGGTATAAGGCTGGAAGGTTCATGGAAGGTCTACATGCAAATGGTGATATTATTACCAAGATAAGTGCTAATTGTGTGATAAATTTACATGCTGCATTATTATTTACATGTTCAATTTTATGGGTTTATCCTATGCTTGTTTACAACTGTCTGTATATTTATGGGTATTTCCTGTGTATGTTGCATGTATACGTTTACTATTATTTCAGTTTGAATCCGTGCATTTACAGATATATTTGTATGTTTACGTTTTATATAATGCTTCCACAAGAGTTCTTTGTGTGTATGTTTTAATTGTATGCAGTTTGAAATTTTTTATGTGGCATAGCTCAGTTCGATGTTGGGTATGTTACAGTATGTTCCACAGAGAGAATGAAAGTGTTCTCTCGTGTATCGTGGCCTAGCCTGGGTTTTCGGGGATGTTACAATATGGTATCCAAGCTTCAGTTTTCAACACTGAGCCTGGATGGGTCGAGTAATTTGGGTTGAGGCAAAATTTCACAGAGGATTTATTTCGAAGTGGCCAAATTTCGAGTTGCAGAGTGTCCATGGAAAAAAGTAACAACAATCGTGCGGAATTGGGAAAAATCCCCAATTTGTGTTGTTAAATTCATGGGAAAATTGAGAAATTTGGCCAAGTGGTGAGATATTATTGATTTAATATCTTT
The DNA here is from genome assembly GCA_000966675.3 of Picea glauca. Taxonomy (NCBI): domain Eukaryota; kingdom Viridiplantae; phylum Streptophyta; class Pinopsida; order Pinales; family Pinaceae; genus Picea; species Picea glauca. The sequence goes on along the minus strand of JZKD02S1264144.1, from coordinate 26,112 downwards.
TCTAGCAAATTCAGACCTGGAATTTCTCGAATTCGAAGTTATAGAGAAGTCGTGACAGATGGAGTGAGTTTTGTAATTAAAATTCTCAATTCGTGAATTGAGTTTGGGGAAAATTCATTCCAGAAATGTCAACCCACAACGATTTGTTGTTACAGAGGTTGAATTGGTGTTATCGGGGTGAAATTGAGCAAATTTCATAGTTGCAGAATGCCTATGGTAGAAATTGGGAAAAGTTAGCAAAAGCCCCAATTTCTGCAGCGAAATTCATGAGGAATTGTTGCACATAAAAAATGAATGTGTGCAAGTGGGTGCACTAAAAATGCATGATGCGCAGTAAAAAGCTTGTGATATGTAAAAATTGGTCACTGCGCAGAAAAATATTGGCGTGCGGGTGTGTGCGCTAAATTTGGCACCACGCGGAAAAATGTTGGCGTGCTAGTGCGCGCACTAAATTTTGGCTCTGCGCGGAGAAATGTTGGTGTGCAAGTGCGCACACTAAATTTTGGCGCCACGTGGAAAAATGTTGGTGTGCAGGTGCGAATGCTAAATTTAGCATTGTGCGATCTGCATACACATAATAAGGTGCGCGCGGTGTGCACACACATGATAATGGTGCACGTGGTGTGCACAGTATTGGCAGAGCGCAGAGGAGTTTGGTTGGTGCACACACAGTATGAGTATAAGTTGTCACGCGAAAATGTAGTAAATGGTGCACACAGACTAATGGTGCGTGGTAGGGGCATACTAAACTTTGGCATGGTGCAACGCGTAGAGTGAAATTTGCATGGAATATCAACGCGCGATACAAAAACTGGGCGCAAAAGGTAATATTTCAAGAACCAAAACTACGCGTGGTGGATGTTGGCGCGCGACAAAAAAAATAGTGTGCACCAGTTATTGGTGCGACAGAGAAGTGATGCATAGTTGTTAAAGGTACGCGGAGTACGATTTACTTTGTGGTTTTTCTACGCATGTTAAATATGGGTGTACATGTTGAAATTTGTGCGCGAAAATTCATTTGGATGGTGAACAACAGTGGAAAACCAACGAATTTCCACAACATTTTATACTGTTCGAATGTCATCTTTTTGCAACGCGTTTTTGAGGGCCTTAACAATGTTTTTAGCTACTCAAAAACAATAAGAACAAATTGTGCCAAGGCACATTATGCCTCTACATATCAAATAAAATAGCTCGGAGAGAGCTTTTTAATGGTGTAAAACGTTCGTCAAATGAAGCTTTTATGAGAAAGTTACAGCACAAACAGTGGAGGGTAAATTTTAAGACCCATATAACTTCAAAGAGCCATAAATTTTTTCTCTGGTATCTTATTTTGGCGCAGGAATAGTCAATGGAAATATATTGAACCATAGAAGATATTCCCATGGATAAATTAAATTTCTGGGCATGTTAAAAATGTTTAAAATGGAAAAGAAGGTACCTGTAGCATACCAATTACAATATGGTATTTGGGCCCAAAACTTCAGCAGGATGTAACTAGCATCCCAGAACCCAGAAAAAGGTGAAACTTGGATAGAGTTACCATAAGATGTGTATGGATAAATCCAATTTAGATACTATGAAAAATCCAATGGATTAGGTGCGAAATTGCATAATTACAGCGCAGAGTTGCGCCAAGTTGAAAAATGAACAGAAAAATTAATGGGCAAATTTCTAATAACCATAACTTTCTTCTCGAGACTCGGAATTAAGCATGGGAGAAGGTGTTGGAAATTGTAATCTAAATATCCACCCAGAAAATTGATCGAGGCATTCAATTTTCCAGGAAATCAGAATAAATAATTCTGATATATTATTGAACCAGAATGGTTCATATTTTCATGAAATTGTTGAAACAGTTAGCCTGACAAATTTTTGTTGGCTATACATTTTGTAGAGTTAAAAGCAACTAGATCAGATCAAGATCAGCATAGAGTCTAGAGTAATGGAAGAGGCACATGGGACTTACAGTCAGGAAGATGAAATTAGAGGTATGGATGTCCATTTGGGCATTGAAGGAACAAACTCCAATGGACATGGACGAGGAAGGGATGAAACCATGAATATGGTAGAGACCATTAAAAATTTGCAGAAGGATGTCCAAATTCATAAATCTGATAATGAAAGGCTTATGAGATCCAAGGAGCAACATGTTGACTTCAAAATGAAGCTATTGCAGAGCTTGAAAATAATAGAAAATAAATTGGAGAAGGAGAGTGGCTCAAGCAAATCAGGAAGTCACAGGCCTCCTGATGAGAAAAGAAAAACCTGAAGTGTTAGAAGACATCACCATCACTCCCCGAGGCATTCCAATAAGAAGGAAAACAACAAATCAAGCCCATCCCCTATCAGGAAGCATAGGAGGTCTGGGGTGCATGAGCTACGAGGAGAGATGAACAAAATCAAACCTCCTACATTTGATGGTGAGCACAAGAAGGATGAGGATGCAGAGACATGGTTGTTGGGCATGAGAAATTATTTTCAATTGCATAATTATTCTTCTTATGCAGAGGGTATAATTTCCATCTATCAACTCAAGGGAAAGGCATCCATGTGGTGGGATCATATTGTGAAGGTGTGGCACATTAAAGAGAAAAGTGTTACTTGGAGAGAATTCAAGAAGCATTTTGAAAAGAAATACTCGACTAAGAGATATTATGACAAGAAAATGAAAGAGTTCTTTGAACTCAAGCTTGGGAGTATGACCATTGATGAATATGAAAGAAGGTTTTTAGAACTGTTGAAGTATGTCTCTTTCACCAAGGATGAGAGAGTTAAGATTCATAGGTATTTGAGTGGATTTCCATCATTCATCAATGACAAAATATAGTATGATGATCCAAAAGAATTAGAGGAGACCATAAGGCGAGATAAATGCCTATATGATCAACAAAAATCAAGGCCAACTTTCCAAAAATCTTGGGAAGACAAAAATAAATTCAATATGGATCAGAGGAAGAAGGAATCTAAGCCACCATTCTTCAAAAATAATACTCAGGGACAACCAACTTCTAGAGAACTCAGAATGATTGAGATAGGGGGTCAAAGGCCAAGGCAACCACCTATTCAATGCCAGGGTTGTAAAGGAGATCATATGTTCATAGATTGTCCTCATAGAGGTGAAAAAGTGAGAACTGTTCATAATGTACAACAAGCTAAAAAAGTGGAGGACATGGGAAAAAATGTACCAAGGATCTATGCAGCCCTGGACAACAAGCAAGAAAAGTATCAGTCACATATGATTGAAGTGGAAGGTATGATCAACAACCAAACTATTGCTATTTTAATAGATTCAGGAGCTAGTCATAGTTATATAGATCCTAATATGGTGGAAAGTTTGCATTTGCTGAGAAGCAAGCATGGAAAATCTTGGTTGGTGTAGCTGGTTACCAGAGCCAAAAGAAAAGTTAATGAGAGGGTTAAGTCATGTCTTATGGGCATGAATGGACTGAACACTAGGGCATATTTGAACATCTTCCCTTTAGGTTCCTATGCATGTCTAATTAGGATGGATTGGTTGGATCAACATCATGTTATCCTAGATTGTCATAACAAGGCATTTACTTGCTTGGATGAGGAAGGGAACCTAAGGAGAGTGCAGGGAATTCCCAGGGAAGTAACCATCAGATAATTTTCAGCATTGCAGCTGAAGAAATGTTATAGGAAAGGTTGTCAAATATTTTCATCACATATGGAAGAGACACCTAAAGATAAGGTGCCAAATTTGGAAGATTATGCATTCCGAGAATATTTTGAAGATGTGTTCAAGGAGGTACCAGGACTACCCCCAAAGAGAGATATTGATTTCTAAATTTAATGCCTGGAGCAACTCCAATGTCAAAGACTCCTTACATAATGAGTACACCAGAGTTGAAGGAGTTGCAAATGCATCTTGAATAACTTTTGAAGAAGGGGTATATACGCTCAAGTGTGTCACCTTGGGGTGCCCCAATCTTGTTTGTGAAAAATAAATATGGGATATTAAGATTGTGCATTGATTTCAGACAGCTGAATAAAGTGATTGTTAAGAACAAGTATCCTCTACCAAGGATTGATGATATTTTGATCAATTGAAGGATGCAAAGATATTTTCAAATATAGATCTCAAGTCAGGATACCATCATGTAAAGATTAAGGAGGAAGATATCATAAATACCGTCTTTAGGACAAGGTATGGTCATTATGATTTCACAGTGGTGCCATTTGGGTTGTCAAATGCACCAGTTGTTTTCATGTGCTTAATGAATGGTGTTTTCCGAGAATATTTAGACAAGTTTGTCATTTCATTTTTGGATGACATTCTTATATATTCTAAGTCAGAGGAAGAGCATGAACATCATTTGAGGATGTTGTTGCAAGTATTAAGGGAACATCAGTTGTATGTCAAATTGAGCAAGTGCTCATTTATCAAAAGAAAATTCATTATTTGGGACATATCATTTCAGAGGATGGGATAGCAGTGGATCTGGAGAAGATATAAGCCATTAGAGAATGGTTAGCACCAAAGAATGTGACAGAGGTAAGATAATTCATGGGTCTTGTAGGATACTATAGGATATTTATTGAAAGTTTCTTAAATATTGCACACCCAATCACTTCCTTACAAAAGAAGGGTATGAAGTTTCAGTGGTCATTGGCTTGTGAAAAGAGTTTCCAACACTTGAAACAATTATTAACAAGTGCTCCAATACTAAGGATTGCAAACCCAAATGAAGACTTTATTGTATGCATAGATGCATGTAAGGAAGGACTTGGTGGAGTCATCAATCAAAATGGGTTTGTTATATTTTATGAATCAAGGAAGTTGAAAGAGCATGAAAGACATTATGCCACTCATGATTTGGAGTTGGGAGCCATAGTGCATGCCTTGAGGAAATGGAGACACTACATCATGGGAAAAATGTTTGAACTGAGGACAAACCATAATGGTCTGAAATATTTGTTTGATCAACCAACTCTAAATGCTAGGCAAAGCAGATGGTTATAATTTCTAAGTGAATATGACTTTGACATAAAGCATATCAAGGGGAAAGAAAACAAAGTGGTTGATGCACTCACCAAAAGAGTGTATGAAATGCATGCTACAACCATTAAAATATACCAATCATATTTCAAACATAGAATTATAGAGGCTTCCAAATTAGATTTGCAATACAAGGAATTAGTGGCAAAATTAAAGCAAGGTAATTTACAACATAAAATTGAAGAATACAAGCTATATAATGATGAAATTCTCATGTACAGGGGCATAATTTATGTACCAAATTCTCATGAATTGAAAAATATGATATTGGGAGAAATGCATAATGTACCTTATGCTGGGAACCCGGGTTATCAGAAAACTATTGCAGTTGTCAAGAGACAATACTATTGGCCAAACATGAAGAAAGAAGTCGTTGATTTTATTGCCAAATGTTTGAAATGTCAAAAGGTAAAGACTGAGCATAGACACCCAGCTGGTTTGCTACAACCATTACCCATTCTTGAGTGGAAATGGGAAGTTGTAACCATGGATTTCATCGCCAAACTGCCCAGAACAAACAAGCAACATGATTCTATCATGGTAGTGGTGGATAATATTACTAAAGCTGCCCATTTTATTCTAGTTAAGCTCACTCACAAGGCAGCCAACATTGTTGATGTTTATATGAGAGAAATTTCTAGATTACATGGCATACCCAAAACAATTGTGTTTGACAGAGATCCAAAATTTACCTCAAATTTTTGGAAAGGATTATTTAATGGATTTGGAACAAATTTGAATTTTAGCACAACTTATCATCCAGAATCAGATGGACAAACCGAGAGGTTGAATCAAGTGATTGAGGATATGTTGAGGATGTAGGTGATGGATAAACCATCAAAATGGGAAGACTACCTACACTTAGTAGAGTTTGCTTATAACAATGGGTACCAAACATCTCTAAAGATGAGCCCATTTGAGGCACTTTATGGAAGAAAGTGCAACACACTAGTAAGTTGGGATAACCCAACAAATAGAGAAGTGGTTGGGCCAGATTTACTCAGGGAAATGGAGGAGCAAATGCTGAAAATAAAACAAAATTTAAAGGATTCCCAAGACAAACATAAAATCTATGTTGATAAGGGTAGAAATCATAGGGAATTTAAAGTTGGGATTCATGTATTCTTGAAAGTGAAAGCCAACAAAAGTTCCATGAAGTTGGGAAATTGTTCCAAGTTGACAACTCGCTATTGTGGGCCATTTGAAATCCTAGAGAGGATTGGTCCAATGGATTATATGATTGCATTTCCTACATCTATGTCTATTCATAATGTATTCCATGTATCATTTCTTAAGAAAAATATACCTGATGCTAATCATGTTATTGATTGGAATATGATTCAGGTGGAGCAAGAAGGCGTTTTTCAAGTGCATCTGGTACACATTTTGTACCGAAAAATAAAACAGTTTTGAAATTGAGCCATAGGGCTTGTAATGGTCCAATGGAATTGGTATGATCCTGAGGATGCTACTTGGGAGCATGAGGATGAAATGCGGGCATAATACCCGCATATTTTTAAGGATTTTTGAAAATTATTGTTGTATATGTGTACATGATGCACTGAGGACAGTGCATAAATAAGGGGAGGGGATTGTAATATCCTTAGGCCAAACCCAATTGTAATGTAAATGAAAATGTACTTAAGATGGTGAGTTGTTTGATATCATTTTTTTATACACCTTTCATGGCATAGTGCGCGCATGTACTGCGCAGTAAAATGATAAAGTGTACACAGTCCAAGATACTGCGCGCAGTAACTTAAGTGCGTGTGATATTGAGGCCAAAGAGCCTTTGTGTTTATGATGTGTTTTATAGGATAGTGAGCCAGTTATTATAAACTAGGATGCTTATGTTTTGATTAGGCCGAAGAGCCTAGATGTTAAAGGCCAGTGCGCCTATTTTTGTATATGTCTAATA
>JZKD02S1264144.1:0-19121 GCA_000966675.3 Picea glauca | reverse complement strand
TTCTAGATTACATGGCATACCCAAAACAATTGTGTTTGACAGAGATCCAAAATTTACCTCAAATTTTTGGAAAGGATTATTTAATGGATTTGGAACAAATTTGAATTTTAGCACAGCTTATCATCCAGAATCAGATGGACAAATAGAGAGGGCGAATCAAGTGATTGAGGATATGTTGAGGATGTAGGTGATGGATAAACCATCAAAATGGGAAGACTACCCACACTTAGTAGAGTTTTCTTATAACAATGGGTACCAAACATCTCTAAAGATGAGCCCATTTGAGGCACTTTATGGCATAAAGTGCAACACACTAGTAAGCCGGGATAACCCAACAAATAGAGAAGTGGTTGGGCCAAATTTACTCAGGGAAATGGAGGAGCAAACGCTGAAAATAAAACAAAATTTAAAGGATTCCAAAGACAAGAAGAAAATCTATGTTGATAAGGGTAGAAATCACAGGGAATTTAAAGTTGGGATCCATGTATTCTTGAAAGTGAAAGCCAACATAAGTTCCATGAAGTCGGGAAATTGTTCCAAGTTGACAACTCGCTATTGTGGGCCATTTGAAATCCTAGAGAGGATTGGTCCAATGGATTATATGATTGCATTGCCTGCATCTATGTCTATTCATAATGTATTCCATGTGTCATTGCTTAAGAAAAATATACCTGATGCTAATCATGTTATTGATTGGAATATGATTCAGGTGGAGCGAGAAGGCGTTTTTCAAGTGCATCTGGTACACATTTTGTACCGAAAAATTAAACAGTTTTGAAATTGAGCCATAGGGCTTGTAATGGTCCAATGGACCTGGTATGGTCCTGAAGATGCTACTTGGGAGCATGAGGATGAAATGCGGGCATAATACCCACATATTTTTAAGGATTTTTGAAATTTTTTGTTGTATATGTGTACATGATGCACTGAGGACAGTGCATAAATAAGGGGAGGGGATTGTAATATCCTTAGTCCAAACCTAATTGTAATGTAAATGAAAATGTAATTAAGATGGTGAGCTATTTGATATCATTTTTGTATGCACCTTTCATGGCATAGTGCGCGCATGTACTGCGCAGTAAAATGATAAAGTGTGCACAGTCTGGGATACCGCGCACAGTAACTTAAGTGCGTGTGATATTGAGGCCAAAGAGCCTTTGTGTTTATGATGTGTTTTATAGGCTAGTGATCCATTTATTATAAGCTAGGATTCTTATGTTTTGATTAGGCCGGAGAGCCTAGATGTTAAAGGCCAATGTGCCTATTTTTGTATATGTCTAATAATTAATATAAAATACATCGTTGTGCACAGACCAACCACGATAAAAGAGTATGGGGGAATAAACTCCACTAGTTAGGGAAAGGGGAGGGGGATAAGAGTTAAGGAAAAGGGGCTAAGCTAAGGAGCTTAAGCCAAAAATGAATATTATATTAATATTTCTTAAAGTATAAAGTATGGATAATTATTTTATCCTAAGTTCCAAAGTTGGGGAAAAGTGGGCCAAAGTAGCTCCCAACATGACAAGTGTCAAGTTGGGAACATGCATACATATTGTTGGGACTTAGTTCATTTTCTATCATTCTGACCATCATTCCTTCCATTATGCATTCAACCATTTATCCATACGAGGATATTTTCACTCACGCAGTCAGTTGACCTCCATACCTTCATGTCATTGTATATGAACTGGTATCCATAGCCATACATGTTTGTGTAGCTGGTTAGCTTGGGAGATGGACTGAAGAAGTGGGTTGTCAGGCCCGTGGGATATTGAAGAGGCGGGTTGTCAGGACCGTGATAAATTTCTCTCTAGGTGAGAGAATTGTTGGGAATTGATTTCCCGAGGGTGCTAAACTACAACTACAGGGCTCTATGAGTATTCCTATCCAACCTGTTGCTGAAGCCCTGTCAAGGAATTGGGGTAGCCGAGGGATTGTTGAGCAGAGAAGGGACACACTTCCTGGGGTGGGACAAGCATGTGGGGAATGAGATACTGTAGGCTATTAGTTTGAATAGGCACCTATGATAGAGTCTTTCCTATTGTCCATGATCCATTATCTTGGTTAGGAACCCATTTAATTACCTGGGTGGAGTTTAGTCCCAGTTCGGGGGTGACCCACTGCTAAGAGTGATGAGCAGTGTGGTCTAAGACTGGGAGGTTTGTGGAAGGTTTGCACATAGTTGGTGATATTCTTACCAAGATAAGTGTCAATTGTGTGATAAATTTACATGCTACATTATTATTTACGTGTTTAGTTTTATGGGTTTATCCTATGCTTGGTTACAACTATCTGTATATTTATGGGTATTTCCTCTGTATGTTGCATGTATATGTTTATTGTTATTTAAGTGTGAATCCATGCATTTACAGATGTATTTGTATGTTTACATTTTATATAATGCTTCTGCACGAGTTTTGTGTGTATATGTTTTAATTGCATGCAGTTTGAAAATTTTTATGTGGCATAACTCAGTTCGATGTTGGGTATGTTACAGTATCTTCCGCAGAGAGAATGAAAGTGTTCTCTCGTGTATTGTGGCCCAACCTGGGTGGTCGGGGATATTACATTACTATTCATAAAATTAATTAAGTGATCCACAAAACCATTCTGTAAAGAAATCTACCAACGAAATTACCACTGTGACCCAAAAAACTACTACTGTGCATAATTCAAACAATTTTGGGCATTAACTTGGTCATTGTTTGAAATCAAATACTTAACACAGTGTCATCAAACAAGACAGTGTGCATTCCACAACAATATGTAGGGGAGTTCTGTTCCTCTCATTTATCCACTTAACATTTTAAGCAATTTCCAAATGAATACACAGTCATTTACTTTCACTTTGTTTAGCGCCAACCCATCAACCACTACTAATCAAATACAGACATAAAAGTCATGCTCGATCTTGTATTTTAGTTAATGATTAAATTGCAATGAGGTTATATTGTCACAACACCCATGCTTACCATTGTTGAGATGAATGATATCTATTAAACATACATAGTGGAAAATCAACACAATGATCCATATTTAACTTGAAAGATCCTGACTTGTCATTTAAACACCCAGATAACAAATCACCACTTCAACTCACACTATGTTGTGAAATGCACAACCATTCGAAAAAACGCAAGCGTATTTCTGTGAATGTACAGGTCCAATTTCCTATGACTCTAAAAATGTTGGGATATCCAACACAACGAGGCATCAACATCATAACCAATCTCATAACACAAGTCGATCAAAATGCAACAAAGCCATGTTAAAAAAAAAAACTCCGTGATTATCTTTGGGGGCGCAACCAAAAATATCTGTAGCATACATAGTGGATAACCATGTCATAATTACCACAATGCGAAATTCCCTTTTGAAAATTTTAAAACACACAGTCACAATATCATTAACTCAACCTATCGTGCCGAGCTATCAATCCAACACAAGGAGACAGCAATAGAATTGCTCAATCAATCAAACTGCAATCAAAATCATAATGTGTAAAACCTGGGCCCATCCTTGACAACGCAATTGAATAACCATACTTATAAAGTGGAAGGAACTGTCATAAACACCCTGATTGCAATGATCATTAGGCCATTAAAAACATATAGTTACAGTAATCATTAATTCATGCTACAAGAACACCACTCATACCAATGCATCAAGCGTGAAGCATCATTGTGAATTAATCAATTAAAAACAGTGTCGGGTTATCCATTCAATAAACACAAGGAGGAAACAACTGTGTATTTGATTTAACAACTCATTCTAATTAACCATGCTGAGCTTATCCATCCAATTATAATAGCCATTGCAATGACTAGATACCAAAACCACCACCACTGTCACATAATCAACGGGCGGCCAATAATCCACTCTATCGACAACGCACCACCCATCCATAACTACCAACAATACCCTTGACAGGCCATAACGGTCTTCTCTATCAACACATGGACTCAAGGGAGCAAGGGTTTGATTTGTGGGTTAACACAAGGGAGCTAGAGTCGACTCTTCTTGATGGTGAAAACATCTGAGACCAACAACGCACACACAGAGAATACCACAATTCACTTTGTGGATAGGGTGACAAATCTTGGGACAGGAGAATCTATGAACAGAGGAGCAAAGCTCCATTTGAGACTTGTAATGATACTTAGCACATGCGGGGAATAACCCTCGTGGCTCTCCCAGTCAACCAACTAGAACGTTGTGGTGAAAACAGAGCCGAGAAGAAGAAATATAACCCACTACGCGACTATTGGAAGCATGAAGTAACCCCAATACCCAAGCGAATAATGCGCAGTGACACATGGCATTTCAAACTCATTAAAACCCCATGAGAGCCAAGACTAGGTATGGTGATACAATGCCTGAAGGCAATCGTCTAGTCTAGACCAAATGGAACCCTCCACTGAACCATAAAGGATGATAGAGAACCTTTATGGCTGCTAATACTCAAAATGAACCAATACACTGTAACTTCATACATTATCACAAAGAAATCCACCAACAATTCATTCCAGAAAAATAACAATTTCACACAGTTTCCATACTCAAGGAAAGCACAAAACAATACATCCAAGCCAATATCCATTTCATAACTAGAGAAGACTCATGGATGGAAAAAACAAGACATACCTGTAATCAACACACCTTAAAACACAAGTTGGCCAAGCGGTTCCTCTCTGCTAGGAAGTCAGAGCATAACCACAACAAAAAAGTTAAACAATAGCCCGATTAGGGTGGCGACTAGAAAATGAGTAAGGGTGACGTGCAGTAAATGCACGTTGCCTCCATTCACAGTCCATTAATTCCTTAGTACATTCCAAAAATATTTCCATTAACACAATTAATCAAAACATGTATCGAAACCATCACCCATTAAAACCAATAGTGCAACCCATACCAAACTTATGCCATAACATAATCACCATTTCATATGACTCAATCAAATCGTATAACCATTAGCATCTACCACTTTGTCAAATACGTCACCCACATCCTATCCTTCCAAAATATACCATATGCATATTAACCATATAACTCAATCAAATCGCATAGCCATTAACTTGCTAGCTAGGATTTAACCATAATCATTTTAATCTTTAATGCATGTAGTGTAGTATATTTGTATAGTTAGATCCCTTTTCCTTTTGCATTTGTTATATTGTTTTTTCCTTTTTCCAACTATTCTTTATGTATTGTTACTAACATGTCTGTTTTGTAGGTGTTCGAAGAACATATAATAATGGTATCAATGAATAGCATAGGTTGTAGTAACATAAAATTAGAGATTATAACATAACATGCCTTATTCATCATTTACCTGTCTCACATAGAACCAACACATCATAATCCCAATGCATAGCCAATAAAAACAAGATCTCATCAACCATGTAAGCAGTTTCAAACAACAACACAACCATTAAATGAGAGCCAGACCTGATCTCCAATCTACAAGGTGGTCCCACCTACTAGTATTATTTATATGTTATCTTATAATAATAGTCTTTAGAAATACTTTGCGGGTTAAAATTCGTTGTGATTTTAATCATCAACAAGTTTGATATTCCTCTCATCAACGATATTTTCAATGAAGAAGATGTACCTAGGAATGAAGATCATATTCTCAATCATTCAGCTACACCAAATCAAGGCGATCAACATTCTCTTGTTCAATCTCCTAACAATGTTTTTCTTGATATTCCTTTTGGTGATGAGGAAATACTTCTAGTGAGGATGATGAAATAGTGGAGACATTGAAAATAAACATTGTGTCTAGGACCAAGGCTAGAACTTTTTATATCAATCCAAATCATTCTAGTTATTCAAGGTCTAGGAAATAATTTCTCACTAAATCAATTTCCACAAGTGAATTGATTTCAAGTGAATGATGTCAAAAGAATTGTTTGAAAAGCATGGACTACATGCATGCCTTGAATAAAAGGAAGACACATTTGTCAATGAATAAGAGCATGCAAAATTCATATTTGATGGGGTGCATGATATCCACCAATAAAGGATATGATTATCACATTGATAATATTTTACTTTGCATAAAGGATTTCAAAAAAATTCACTCAATTGGTAATCTTCGTCTATCAAGAATCCAAACAAGGTTGGAAAAAGATCCTTCATTTTATTCAAAGGTACATCATGGACGAGAGAGTGGAACATTAACAAAAACTACATTTTCATGGATGTGTGACTTATTTTCCAAACATGGAGAGTGTATGCCAGATAGAGACACAATACATATTCCAAATAATTTCTCAAGGAGGGAAATCTACAACTTGTACAAAGAATATGTTGAAGGTGTTGAAGGAAATGATAATTTTATTACATATGCATATTTTACAAGAATATGTAAGAAGCAATTCAACAGTGTCCATATTCTTAAGAAGTCAAGTATGGGGATATGCAGTATATGTGCTACTCTTAAATCAAGAAGAGATAAATATGAAGGGGAAGAAAGAGATATGCATTTACTATTTTTTTTTAAATTGGATAGTTATCAACTATGAAAACATATGATTAATATTTTCATTTTATGTCATGTGCATATTCCATAGTCAAAGCACTCCAAGAACATCAGAATCAACAATCAAGTGAAAGGAAAAAGTTGTACAAACATAGGAAGTGTTATGATGCTCCAAACAAATATTTAGGTATGATAATTGATGGCATGGACCAGAAGAAAACACATCTACCACATTTTTTTCCATACACCAAAATATTTACAGGAAGACAATTTCATTTAGTTTCACTTGGTTGGTCGTATGGTTTTCAATGGAAAATTGTGTCCAAGGGTTTACTTCATGGCTCCAAATATTCATAATGATGAAAATTTTACCATCACCATAATTCATGATGTGCTCACTCACTAGTATGCCAATATTCCTCAAGTTCTCTATCTACAGTTGGACAACACTAGTTGTGAAAATAAAAATCAAATTGTGTTTGGATATCTAAGAATGCTTGTTGAACTGAGAATCTTTGAAAAGGTGAAAGTTGGTTTCCTTCTTGTTGGACACATTCATGATCATATTGATCAAATGTTCAGTTGTTTTTTAGTAACATTGAAGAGGAAAAATGTTGGAATCCTACCATCATTAAATGAATGTATTAAAAAATCATACATTCTAGAGCCTATTTTATTTATTTATTAGAAAAAAACTATTGACATGTGCAGATTTATTCAGGGATCACATTGTGAAGAAAAATGTATTGATCAACTTAATGACATTAGCTTCCAACATCAATTTTGTTTAAAAAACGTGGATGGGAAAACACTTATACAAGGAAAGAAACATTCAACTACTATAGAATGGGGGCCTTCATCAGGTTTAGCATTTTTGAAGTTCATTCCAGATCGTCCAATATTTGCATCAACGTTATTGTTATTACAATCAGTTGCTGAAATTCTTAATGCACGGGGGTGCAATAGAGATGTAGATTATTTTGAATGCCTGGAAGAAATTAAAAAGTCCATTGAAGATACATATGAGTACTTTGATGTTGTTGATTATGTTTGGTGGGAGTATTTTTTCAATGGTCAAAGTGACATAATTTCAATCTCAACAAATGAAGATACATTTTTGAAGACTCCATTTCATTGGCCAAAAAATATGTCAAATGAATCCGAAGAAAGAAACATTGTTGAACAACAAGAATCTCAAGGTGATATTGAGTTTACACAAGCAAAGGAAAGAGAAATGTATATTGGTTCTCGAAGGTCATGTGCCCAACATGAAGTCATGGAAGAAATTTACAAGGGTTCAATACATGATATTAAGGAGGGTAGCATGATTGCAGTCTTAGCGACTGAAGATCCACATGGTTATCCATTCTGGATTGCAAAGGTTATAAAGATTGAGAAAGAAAATGAAGACGTTATTGCAATTGAAGTGCATTGGTATGCAACAGGTACACACCCATTCAATTGTGTGTACAAGCCAGAGATGGTGGTTGAGAAACATGTCAATAGAAAGAGAAAAACAAAGGGTCAAAACACAACTCGTCATCACACTGACCTCTTAAAATTAGAGGTTGTTGACATACTTGTTTAGGAATTCAATTTGACAAAGAGAGGAACTCTTCGCTCCAAGACAACAAAAATTATCAAAAGGTTCCTTCCATAAGAAATAAATGTAATATGGGAGTTTGTTGAACCTAGTCGTAGATCTAAAAGGATTTTGACATCTGAAATGTTGGGCATGCATGTAGACTCAGATGGTGCATTCATCGACAATAGAAAAGAGTATGGATCATCTACATCTTCATACAATCATTCATCTGAAGGCAATGTAGACTCTGATGGTATTTCAGAATCCATGAGTCAATCTGAATAAGTGTATGAAACATTTATATATTTTTTATCCATAGGATGTTTGTATGGTAACTAGAAATGAACATTGAACTTACATATGATCTTACATGAAGTTATGAATCATTTTTATGTTTTATGAATTATATGTTTTGATTATGGAGAATATAATAAAATTTCTTARCTYATATGTTTTGAATATGGACAATAKAACRATACTTTTAAGAAATAATTTATGKTTCATTCAATKWAACTTGTATTTACTTTTTTWTTATTAAAAGTAWAAWAATATTMAAAAGTGAYGTTGAAWWTTTAAAGTATAGTGTGATATTTTCATGGCATTATGTATTATCKTGTGCTTGGAGTRATAAACTAAGATTTAAAAAGTAAKCATTTAAGGGTTGATTTTATGATTTTGTTTACAATAATGATGRTTTCTTTTACCACTTTAAAAAAAATGTGTCATTTTAATACCCCAATTYTAGAATGGGTGCTACCGATAACAACATTTTTCAATTTGRTGGTTGATTTTGAGGTTTTGGTTTTAATGGTACCAACTGCTAAAAATACGATTTCAAATYATCTATAATTTTAAYGTTTTGAAAAAAACATTTTTCTTTATRTAACATCATTTTTTATTTAKTGTTGATTTTAAGGTTTTTCTGAGCTACCATATGAATTATGAAGCTATGCTTGAAAAATGTTGTAATTTTGACCCTGTTTGAAAAAATGGTGCTACCGGTGTCACCACTTTTTGATTTGGGGGTTGATTTTCATGTTTTTAATGCAAAAATATGGGTTTTTTGGGCCAGATTTTTTGTTTTGAGGTCACAGTTCTCGTTAAGTCGGTAACTTTGTTTTGAGTGAAATTTCCATCATTGGGAAGCTCTCGACGAGCATAAGACGATGGAGCTGTGAAAGAGAGGATTTAGATAGTTGAAAAAATAAAAAATTATAATACCCCATCCCTTAAAAGGACACTTAGGGGTTGGGTGTGTTACACAAGATCTTGGATAGGTGGAGAAGGACTTCCATCTGGAGATCATACAGGTCAAGTAGAAGAGAGATCAGAGACAACTGCAGGTGGGTTTTAGAGGATAGAATCCAGAGGAAGCATAGTGTCGTACAAAAGTGTTTGTATAGGTTTTTCATACATGTACGTGGGTCATAGTGGATTTATTTTCATACATACGTGG
Source organism: Picea glauca (assembly GCA_000966675.3). NCBI lineage: Eukaryota > Viridiplantae > Streptophyta > Pinopsida > Pinales > Pinaceae > Picea > Picea glauca. The sequence continues at coordinate 9,593 of JZKD02S1264144.1, read as the reverse complement.
TTCACAAGAAGGAAAATCATGTACACGTCGAAAAGTGTGTTGTACATGGGCTGTACGACAGCGCAAATTTGGATAGGTTTTTTTGTAGTTGTATTTCTCTCAGTGAGCCATTTTCCCTGTTACAAGAGCCTTGATTTGACCTTAATAAAAGCATCTTAGGACTGGTTTTCCCTCTGAGGTTTTTCCAGGCTATTTTACCCGAAAATATTGGTGTCTTGCATATGAGATTTTGGTTTCCTATTTTATGCTTTCGTTGCATGTTTAGTTGATTACTCATCTATTATTTTAATAGATAAAGTGATTTTATTTTGTTCTAATTGTCAGGTGTTGGGTTGAAGTGGTAAAATATCAACATGGTATCAAAGCATAACAAGGTTTGAATTCAGGAATATCAACATGGTATCAAAGCCTAGTCTTTGAAGGGAGAAAACCAAGAGAACATATCTCAACAATTGCAAGAAGATCTAGTCAGATATATATCCAGGAGGCAGAAAAGAAAGGACATATTTCATGGAAACAATAGTATTGAGGTAGAAAAGGGTTATTGGAGGTGTATAGAGGTATATGTGGGTCACATAAGGGACAATAGTGTACATACGTGGGTCATAGAGGGGACAATTGCATACATAAGTGGGTCACAGTGTTGAAAATTGTGTATAGGGTCGTACATGACAATGCAAGGGAAGTTTTATTAGAGGGTTATCAGATCATATCTTGGAGATGGAAACTAGATTATGATTCAATGATATGTTGGATGGGGTTTCTAACTATAGTCCTTGGAAGGAGAGAATCATGTTATTGTTGATGGAGAATGAGATCTGGGAATTCACTAATACTAAAAAAACTCCACCAATGAATGTGGCAGATCTGGTCATCCATAGTCAGAGGGATGTGAAAGCTAGGCACATCATTCTAGATGGGGTGAAGGGTAATTTGATCCCTCATTTATCATGGAATAAAAAAACCTAGAACATGTGTTAGGCTTTGATGAGTTTATTTCAGAGAAATATTGAGAATTCCATAATGGTGTCGAGAGAGAAGTTCAGACACACAAAGATGATAGGATCAAATACTGTGACAAGTTATCTCACCCGGATACAACAGGTTTGAGATGAACTGGATACAATTAGAGAGACAATGCATGATTCAAAATTGGTGAGGAAGACACTCAAGGGCTTCAGGAAAGAGTGTAAATCATTCATCAAAGGAATCGTGACATGAGAGAAGCTTCCATATTGGTCAAGGTTATGGGATGAATCCGTTTAGGAGGAAATTTGAGATGAAGATCTGAATGGAGGTCAACACAAGAATGGTGATGGGAACCTTTCTCTTGCTAGTCAGGTAAGGAAGAGAAAGTTCATGAAGATTTCTAGTGGACAATCTAGTCAAAGTCAAGAAGAAGAAGGACATAATCAAAGTCAAGTGATTTGCATGTCACAAGTTTGGACATTATGCAGGTCAATGTATGCATAGGAAGAAGGGTGGGAATGAAATGAAACCTGAAGTAGTTGTGTCATAAAAGACTCAAGTGGATGAGTTTTGCAAGAACTTTGAACAGATATAGTTCTTACTTGTTTCCTAGACTTCCTTGGGCACCATATCAACTAGTGCATGGTTGATAGATAATTGTGGATCCACATGTCATATGACAGGAGAAAGATGTGTGTTTGAGAGCTTCATAGAGTATGACTCAAAGATGCATGTGGAACTTGGTATGGGGACCAAGCATGCAGTGAAGGGATATGGAACAACACCATTCTAGTTGGAGTCAGGAGGCACATTGAGAGTGACAAATGTGCTATGGGTGCCAAAACTCAAGAGGAGTGTGATCTCAGTTTCAATGATTGAGAAGAATGGATTTGATGTAGTGTTCCATAATGGAAATACACTGATCAAGCCCAGAGTATATAGATTAGAAAAAGTAGTTGTATTTGGAGTTACATAGATAAACTTGTATAATATAAAGGGCAAGCCTATGTGAGCAATTACAAGAAACGAAGTGTCAGAGAAAAAGGAGCAAGTAGCTCCTAAGGTTGAGAAACTAAGAGGGAGTCATCCTTCAGGTTCAAGTGGGAAGGAGAAACCTTCCAAGTCTTTCAAAAATAAGCCATGGTACAAGATGGCCATGTAGGATGCTCAGGAATAGGAGGCTTCTAGGAGCACGATCAGAGGTAGTGAATCTTTGGAGACAGGTCAAAGCATGATGTCATGTATATATTTTGTTTTAGAGGGAGAAAATAATCAAGTGGATTGGAGAGAAGGCATGGTAGCATATATGGTAGTGAATATAGAGCCAACTCTAGGTGGGTGAAGCATTTTCCTCGCTAATAGGGAATGTTGATGTTAGTGGTAGCATTGGACATGTACTACTACATTGGCATGTTTCTAGCATGTGGAAGTCGTCAAAATACTTCTAGCCTTGAGTTTAATTTAGTTAAAAGGAATTCATTAAAGTAAAAGTGTTTTTATTAATGAGTTGAGTTATTTAAGGAAAGTGCTAAAAGTAATTAACATGTAATCTAAGAATGTAAATCTTGAGTGGGTGTGAGAAGTAATCTCAACCGTGGATCACTTTGGAGATTAGATTTAGATTATAACTCATGATTATAAATCCAAGGCTAGGGAGAAGGAGGAAGACACTTGACTCAAATAAGTTGAGAGAGTTGACATAAAGACTTTGGTGAGAGATCAAGGTCAAGACTTTTGGTGAGATGACAAGGTCAAGGATAGGAAAGAAGGACTTTTGCTAGTGTGAGGGGTGTAGAAGTAGAGAAGGACTTTTTCTTGCATAAGAGTGAGGAGATCTTGTAGGATGGGTGAAGAGATTTCATCCAAGTATTGATGCAAATAGGGTTGGATAAAAAAGGATCAAGATTCAATAGCTTGGATAGGTGGAGAAGGACTTCCATCAAGAGATCATACAGGTCAAGGAGAAGAGAGAGCATAGGAAACCATAGGTGGGTTTCATAGGATAGAAGCTAAAGGAAGCATAGCACCATACAAAAGTGTCTGTATGGGTTTTGCATACATGTACGCGGGTCACGGTGGAGACAACTGCGTATATACGCAGTTCACAAGAAGGTGAATCAAGTACACTTCAAAAAGCATGTTGTTCATGGGTCGTACGATAGAGAAGACTTGGCCATGTTTGTCTATAGTTTCATTTCTCTTAGTGTGCCATTTTCCCTATTACGGGAGCCCTGATTTTACCTTAATAATATCATCTTAGTACTAGTTTTCCCTCTGGAGTTTTTCCAGGGGTAGTTTACCCGAAAATATTGGTGTCTTGTGTATGAGATTTCGGTTACCTAGTTTATTCTTTCCCTGCATGTTTAGTTGATTACTAAACTATGCTTTTAGTAGATAAAGTGATTTCATTTTGATCCAACTGTCGGGTGCTAGGTTAAGGTGGTAAAATATCAACATGGTATCATAGCATACCAAGGGTTGAATCCAGGAATATCATCATTTATATGTTGTTGTTGACCATTGTTGTGTAAAAGAAAATTCATTTTTTTTATGGGCTTATCATGATCATTATATGCTTTACTCTTGGAAGTTATTGTGTGTCGATTATCTCTCTATTTGCTTCACTTTCTCAATAGATTTTTTTGTGAAGAGTGGTGGGATTGTTTGGTTCTGCAAATTGTTACTATCTTGAGTTTCTAAGCATATTGATATTGCCATCCAGTATTGATTCTTGATAGTTGCAAGTGTCTTCTTACAATTTATTAAGGATCTGATTGCATTTTTAATGGCTTCCTTCATTGTTCCTCTCTTTAGCTTATCGACAACAACAAAGTTTGAAACTATTTTCCACTTTATCTGGGATGTTTGAAGTTGTAATAAAAGGGAATGTAATGTAATGAAATTCCATTTCATATCACCATATTCCAGTAATAATGTAATGAAGTGTCATCTTCTACTATAAAGTCATGATGATTATTTGTGGGGCTCATTTTATGATGAATAGATTATTGGGTTCTTGTATTTGCAATGTAATCTTCAGTAGAGTTCTTTGGTTGTGAAGATTTTCCACTGGAAACATTTCAATGTATATATATGGGGTACTTGTATTCCTAATACGGTCTACTTCAATATTATTACACCTATCAACTTGGTTGGGACAATTATCTACTTGCCACATGTTCTATTGTATTGTCCATCTGAGGTTTCTGTAATTTATTATGGTGTTCTATAAGAGTTTTTTCAGCTATAAATTGAGTTATGGTTGTGATGACTATATTCTAGCCACATGTTCTGTTGTATTTTCCATTTGAGGTTTCTGTACACTGTTGTGGTGTTCTACAAGAGTTCATCGTACAACTTGGTCTGGGCGCAATTTCATGATTCAATGAGAAGTTGTTGTTATATTCATCAAATCCATAAGATGAAGTGTGTTCTTATTCACATCTTATGGGAAATTTTGGAAGTTGTCATCAAGGGGAAGTGTTGATGTAATTCCATCTTCCTCCATGAGTGTTTCTTCTACGTAGTCTTCATTAAGGGGAGTGTTGGAATGCATTACTATGGAAGGTATTTTCTTTCTTATTCTTTCCGAGAATGTTGGAAGGTATTGTAATGTCATTTTCCTCCATAATTGTTCCTTCTCTCTAGTCATCATGAAGGGGGGGTTTTGGAATAGGTAATGATGACTTGTGGGGTATTGTTGGAATGTATTAATTTGGAAGGTAATAATGTCTACTCTTATGTAAAAGAGTTATCCCACATGCATCATGAATTACTATACTTTGGTTACCATTCATTATATAAAAAGGTGAAATTATATTTATCCCACATGTATTTTGGGATGTAATTCCTCCATACCTCTTGGTATGTAATAGAGGTAAGAGAGACCCATGAGATACATTAAACATGAAGGATCACATAATGATCATATACATTGGAATTGTTGAATTTTTTATATGAGATGATATAAGATAGATTGATTATTACAATGATGAATGTGCCATATATAGAGAACAAATGGTGACCATCCATGAAAGGATGCCTCCATTTGGACAATAAATAACTATTTATTATATATTAGTAATATTATTTATTAATTATTAATTATATTATTAATTATTAATATAGGATAATGTCTTCCTAATGTTTCCCAAACATCAACACTCCCTCTCAGCAACACTCTCTCTCAGCAAGGGAGACATTCTACATCATGAAAAGTTTGTCTTCAAAGTATACAAACTTCACCCTAACTCATGAAACCTATCTATCAATCCTAGGAGATGTATATCTCCCACCTGAACTGAGGGGAAACTCCCTCTACAGCTCTCCCTCTGACCCAATCGAATCTCTATGAGATCAGACTCACTCTGGGTCCGCATGAGATAACATCTAGTATCTTGGGTCTTTATCATTCCAAGTCAAATAAACATTACTAAGGAAAAAATACCACACCGAGGCAATTACTCACAGGTACACCCCTATGAGTAAATGTCAAGTCGATGCTATATGACATTTGGAAAGCACCTCAAGCACCTTGATTCCATATCAGTCCTTTTCATGATCAATGAAGGACTATTCCTGGGCCAATTTACCACAAGTAAACCCTTGTGATAAATGTAGCATATCTCCCTTGGTCTACATTCCAATCTAGGAGAAGGTTTGCCCGATGCTTACTAGGGACATTCACCACGGGTACACCCCTGTGGGTGAATTTCTGCCCTATGTTTCCACACACTAGAGGAACACTAACATCTTGAGTCTTCTGTCCTTTGAAGACTATGCCTGGGCCATTCACCACAGGTACACCCCTGTGAGATAATTTATTCTGATGATGCCTCCTACAACACCATCGACACCTCGAGTCTTCTGTCCTTCGAATATTATGCCAAGGCCATTCTCCACTGGTCAAATCACCATGACCAATCTTGAGAGAATGTCTTCCCAATGTTGAAACATCAACACTCCCTCTTAGCTAGGGAAGTATTCACCTTGACTTTCTTTGTTGAAAATTTCTCCATCCCAAGATTGAATGAACCTACTATGTTAATGTATCCATCCACTTCATGTTATATTCTAGAACCATGTAGAAAGAATATTGAATCAACATCATGCAAAGGATCTAGTCACACACTATCCAAACACCCTTTGGCTATATGGTCAGGTACCCCCTGACCAAATTAAGAAAAAAAAAACAACAACTAGTCCTTGGGTTACCAATCAACCAAGTCGTCACTTGGGAATACAATGGAGAAACCCTAGGCTAATTAAAAACCCCACATTTTGTCACATGTTATTGAATGGTAAACCACCTACCCGATGATATAAGGCACTTACTCAACCCACTTAGACAAGTTACCCTTGGAAATATGGTCAGGTAACCGTTGACTAGGAGAGCTCTTTAGATCTTAATTCTACCTAAGACATTCTCCCTAGCCACATTACATGGCCCCTGGTCAATACTCTTGACCCGCCAATAACTTTGAAATAGGGACAAAGACTGCCTTTGATTCTACAACATTATAACTCCCTCTCATTGAGGGAGGCATTCTCAACCACTCCAAGCCTATCCCTGAAGTATACAAACTTCGCCTAGGGAAAATGCTTAGTGAGAATGTCAACAACCTACTTGTTTGTAGAAATTTACCAGAGCTTCATTGCTCTTTTCTATACCATGTCACAGATGTAGTGGTACTTGATCTCTAAGTTCTTCGACTTGTCAAGAAAAACTGGATTTTCTGAAAACTTCACACAACTTTGATTGTAACAATGTATCATGGTTAGTTCCTGCACCTAATCAAACAATCCTGGAAGCAATTTCTAAAGCCACATTGCTTCAAAACTTGCTAAAATGGTTGCAATATACTCAACTTCTGTAGTGTTGAGTGTGACAGATGTCTGCTTCCTGCTTAACGAAGTGACTATGGAAGAACCCAAACTGAAGCAACAACCCGATGTACTCTTTTTGTCATCTGCACTCCCTACCAAATCAAAATATGTATATCCCAGCAGCTTTACATCATCACTTGAAACATATTTCAAACCATAACTAATTGTGCCACACATACATCTTAGTACATGCATTGTTGCAATCCAATGTTCATATCTTGGTTCAACCTGGAATTGGCTTAGAGTGTTTACTGCAAAGAAAATATACGACCTGGTATTAACAAAATACATCAATGCTCTGATCAACTGTCGGTACATAGAAAGATCAACCGAATCTGACTCAAAATATCTTAGTTTCTTTAGGTTCATCACCATGGGAGTGGTCATGGACTTGCAATCCATCATCCCAAATATCTGAAGGATCATGATAACATACTTCCCTTGACCAAGGAAGATATCACCTCGCTTCTGCCATAATTCTAATCCCAAATAATAATGCATTAAACCAAGATACTTCATTTCAAACTCAAAGCTCAACTCCCTTTAACATTGATCAATGAGATTCTTTGCCCCTGGCGAATAGAGAAGATGTCTCCTCATAGTCCACTCCCTCTTTCTAGGAAAACCCTGGTCCAATACGGCTACTTCCACACCAACCATGATTTTGTTCCCTATGTATCTGAAGGATCTCCACTCTAAATGAGAATAAAGACAAGGAGAACCACCATTCCAGCGAAAACGATGAATGTGGGTAAAATGGAATCACGTCATTTCTTAGTTTCCCAGAATGTAAAGGGAGTAAAGCTCAACACAATGACAACAATTGGAATAGTCGATTCCATTATCACCCTCCCATTCATAAGAGAACATGTTAATCCAACAACAAAGTTGTTGTAAATGGTAAATATCACGTGGACTGTGAGTTCTTCCTTGTACTACTTTTTCAAGAAGTAATAAATAAATATGAAAGGGGAAGAGATGAGGTACACGAACATTTTGAATCCAACCATCAAATTAGTTTCGAAGAAATGAGCAAATGTGGGATTTAAGGTGAGAAGGCCAACAAAGACAAGAATGACAACGTAATGTATAGTGAGAGCTGCACAACCTATATCTTAGCAGGGTTCGTTTTGGTCGGGATTTCGAATACCCATATCCAGGTCCACATATGCTTCTTCGATGATTTTAGGCACTACCATTGATCTCAGTTTGTCTAAACACGGTGCCTGATCGAACACTTATAATTTCAGTTAAAGAGATTTGATTTGGTGATCTTAAATATTTGAACACAGAGTCCACCAAGATTTGATGGAAATAATCTCCCATGTGAAATCCCATAACAATGAGCGGCATAGGTTTAGCCTGAAAAATGAACACGAGAATGACCTAAGAAGAGACACTCTCTCCATATCTCTCTCTGCGATACTTTATTGCTTCTATTCTTATCATAATGATTTCATGTAAGTGATTTTTGGCAGAGTGATCTAAGTGATGTTTGTGATAAAGCCATAGAGGTTGTGGGCTTTGTACTCAATGATGTAGTTGTAGTGAACGAATAAGGATCAAGCTTCCTTTTCTTAAATGACAAGAAAATATGAGGGCAAGGGAACATCTCTTATGCATGCATGTAGAAATATTCACACAAAACGCAAGCTATCTCTCTCATTTTCTTGGGCCCTCCCGTGAGGGAGTCAAGCCCAGTCTCGCTATGATACCATGTTGAATTTTTTATATGAGATGATATGAGATAGATTGATTATTACGATGATGAATATGTCATATATAGAGAACATATGGTGACAATCCATGAAAGGATGTGTTCCTTTGGACAATAAATAACTATTTATTATTATTATTTATTATATATATTAGTAATATTATTTAATGATTATATTATTAATTGTTAATTTAGGAGAATGTCTTCATGATGCTACCCAATCTCAAATGTGACATTGAAGATTTTCCAAGAATAAAGAAGACAATATGTTCATGTGGGTGTTTTCCCATTTTGGGGTTTTACCATGTATATTTGGCTCTCCTTTTTTCTTTTATCTATTTCTTATGTTGATTCTATGTTGTTGTACAAATAGTGTTAATGTTTAAGCCATTATTATAGTTCTTTGCATTTCAATAGATAACAATAGCATAATACAAGATCACTGAGAGATACACAATCACAAGAGACACATCATTTATCTTGGGAAACCCTCTAGTGGAAGAAAACCGAGCAAAACTTCCTTATTATAGATAGTCAATACAATGCCAAGAGATAACTCAAACTAAAACAAAAGTTCTCTCCCAAAGATGCGCCACTCTCACTCCTTCTTTTGCAGTTCCGAAACTTGTCTCTCAAAATGAGAAAGTGAGTTGTGTGTCTAAGTGAGGCGCTAGCCTCCTTATTTATATTAGACTGGCACATGTGAAGTGTCTCTTCACTGGCAAGGCCGACTTCTCCAACTGGATGGTTACAACCACCTTTAATATATTCTGGGGCCTCTTTAATATCTATTGGGGACAACTTCTTATTTTGCCTATTATAATTATCATTTGACCAATCCACAAAAGGGGATTTGGTCCTATTACAATAGTCAACATGATCAATCCACAATGGGGATTGATCCAGTGAATAATATATCAAATAATAATAAGAATACTCTTTGCAGTTACATTATTTCAACACTCCCCCTTAACAAGAAGGGTATTCTTCAACAACATCATGCGAGAGAGAGAGGTCAACA
>JZKD02S1264111.1:0-12187 GCA_000966675.3 Picea glauca | reverse complement strand
CTAGACGGAAGAGATCTAGATCGAGGTGACAATGGGTCTGGACTTAGGCGTGTGCCTTTAAGGACACACGAAGTGGGTTGGAGACTTCTCCACGTTAGTAGGTGTGTATAAGTACGACAACATGGCAGACTGCACTCGGGAGGAGATAAGACTTGCAGTGAGAGGTGCACATAGTTCCCATCATGATGAAAATCATGCTCTTGCTTCTCATGCAAGGAAAGGCAGAGGAAGAGGAAAAGGTACGCAAAGATTTAAGAGAAAACGAAAGCCACTTCAGGCTCATGAATACAAGGAGAAAGACATGTCAAAAGTTTAGTGTTACAAATGTGATAAATATGGACACTATGCCAGAGACTGTCCTATACGAAAGAAAGGAAGGAGGCATGCAACCATTGCCAACGTTGATGAAGAACCACCTCATACTAGATCTGATCCCGCTAAAGAAGTTCATCTTCATCTGAGCCCTCTCAGGTACAATTCCTACTAGCAATAATATCTGGTTGATTGACAATGGTGCTTCTAGACATATGAATGGATATAAAGAACATCTCATTGAACTAGTGGAGAAGGATTCTCGGTTACATGTACTTGGTGACGATGCTAGATATGCTGTGAAAGGAACTGGAACCACTTCCCTTCAACTAGACTCAGGTATTCCACTTCATTTGAGGGATGTATTGTTTGTATCGGGGATGAGAAGGAACCTTGTCTCTATTTCAACCTTAGAGGACAAAGGCTACAAGGTTGCCTTCTTCGATGGAAAATTTCTTGCATGGCACAAGAACACTAGTATGGATTCAACCAATGTAATTGTTGTTCGAGAAGACAGCTTGTACAAATTGACAGTTCATCCAGTTCAGGCACTTGTACATGATTCTATCAGTCTAAGTGAGCTTTGGCACAAAACACTTGCTCTCTTACATTACAGGGGATGTTCTGATAATCTTATACAACTCTGATTATCACAATATATTATGGTCGATTCTGGAGTCTGATCAAATAAATCGGAGATTAACTTCTTTAGCCATACTGCTTCTGTGCATGCTTCACAAGCTGCCATATACTCTGCTTTTGCTGTATTGAGTGCGACAGACTTCTGTTTCCTGCTGCCCCAAGATATCATAGCGGAGCCTAAGCTGAAACACATACCTGAGGTACTCTTTTTGTCTTCTGCACTTCCTGCCCAATCAGAGTTTGTGAATCCATGAAGTTGGATATCACTGGATGCAGTATATCTCAAGCCATAGTTTATTGTCCCACGAATATATCTTAGGACATGCTTTGCAGCTATCTAATGCTCTTGTCTAGGTTTCACCTGGAACTGACTTAATGTATTTACAACAAAGMAAATATCTRGTCGAGTATTTACYAAATACATCAATGATCCAATTAGCTRTYGATATAGAGATGGATCTATTGGATCAGAATCTAGGAATTTTACTTTTCTTATATCTGTATTCATAGGAGTGTCCATGGACTTACATTCCATCATTCCAAATTTCTGAAGGATCTTTATTGTGTACTTTCCTTGTCCAAGGAATACTTCACCATGCTTCTTCCATACTTCTAGTCCCAAGTAGTAATGCATGAGACCTAGATATTTCATATCAAATTCAGAGGCTAATTCCTTCTTGCACTGGATAATTAGAGATTCTTCACCTGTTATGAATAGATCATCAACATATAATAGTATAATTACAGGTGCATTATCCACGACTTTGTAATAAAGGTTTGGATCTACATGACTCTTGCAGAAACCAAGTCCTGTTAGATAGATGTCCATTCTGGCGTACCAAGCCCTTGGATCTTGCTTTAGTCCATATAGAGATTTCTTCAATCTGTAAATGTGAGTGTCTCTAGAATGTACCTTGAATCCTTGAGGTTGTTCGATATACACTTCTTCTTCAATAGCTCCATTGAGGTAGGTTGTTTTTACATCCATCTGATGTAGATTCCATCCCATGGAAGCGGCAAGAGATATGATAGCTCCGATGGAGGTACACCTTGCCACTGAAGCAAAGGTTTCATCATAGTCTTCTCCCTCATTCTAGGAGAACCCTCTCGCCATGAATCATGCCTTGTATTTATCCACGCTTCCATCTGCTACATGTTTGATCTTGTATACCCATTTTGAGGTTACCACTGATTTTTCTTTAGGTCTAGGTACAATTTCCCTTACTTTATTTTTCATAATCGATTGATGTTCTTCCACCATAGCTTCTTCCATTGTCCCTTTTGGACTTCTTATTCAAATGTAGTAGGTTCTTCATCTAGAAGCTTTGTCATGTATGTTGTATAACTTGAGAATCTTTTCAGACTTTTACTCTTTCTAGATGTTCCTTTTGGAACCTTGATTCTTTCTGCGTCTTGTAATGTAGCTTCAAGCCAAGCTAGTTGTTTCTTGGTTTTTTGTATGATATCTGAATCAATGTTCTCACATGGCTCCATAGGATGATCAGGTTGATCCTTTTCATTATTCTCTGTGTTTTATTTATTTGGTTCTTCAAGTTCCTCTTCTTCTATAATTTCTTCGATGGATTTCTTGAAGGCCATTCTTTCATTGAATGTTACATCTCTGATAACTTCTATCTTGTGTTGTTCTGGAATATATATTCTATAGGCTTTGGATGAATCAATATATCCCACGAATATCCCCTTCTTTCCTAAGGGTTGTAGTTTATTTCTTTTATCTTTGGGAATATGAGAGTGAACTGAACATCCAAATATTCTTAGGTTTTCTATGTTAGGTTTCTTACCTAATAATTCTTCTTCTAGTGTCAAGTCCTTCAATATGCGATGAGGGATTCTGCTATGTACATATATTGCCACCATTGCTGCTTCTCCCCATAGAAACATGGATAGACCTTGATCATTCAATACAGATTTTACTGTTTCTTCGATAGATATGTTTTATCTTTCTTCTACACCATTTTGTTGATGATTATGAGGAACAGTCAGCTCCCTCCTAATACCTGTCGATTTGCATAATGCAACGAACTCCTTCGAGGTGTATTCTCCTCCATTGTTTGTTCTTAATATCTTGATCTTGTTGTTCATAAGGTTTTCTATTTCTGCCTTGAATTCTTGGAACTTGTTGAATACTTCATCTTTTGATTTCAGTAGGTACAACCATGTATTTCTTGAATAGTTATCTATGAAGATTACGTAGTAAAGAGATCCTCCTAGAGATCTGACTAGCATTGGACCGCAAACATCTGAGTGCATTAGATCTATGATTTCCTTAGATTGTTTGTTGCTTCTTGGGAATGGTTTCTTGATATTCTTCCCAAGGGCACATCCTTTGCAGATTCCTTGTGTAGATTTTAATTTTGGTATTCCTTCAACCATTTTTCTAAGGAAAGGTAATGCTTGATAATTGATATGAGTGTACATTCTATGCCAAAGCTCATTAGGGTTGACTTCGTCATGTACTAGAGCTTCTTCATTTTGTTCTAGCAGTCTATACAAATTTCCTTCACGACTTCCAATAACCCTAGCATCCTCTATGCTGGAATTATTATGCCATGATAACACCTTTCCATCCATGAAGAATATTATGTTTCCTTTATATTCTAAACATGATATCGATACAAGATTCTTTTCTAAACCAGGTACATATAAACCATTGCTTAAGTGAACATGATTACTTGATTCCAATTTGATGGAGGCTTGTCCAAATCCTTCGACGGGGTAAGTTATTTTGTCTCCAAACTCCACTTTTTACGATGTCTTTCTCTCATTTAGATTTGAGAGTCTATCTTGATCTCTCGTCATGTGCCTGAAATATCCACTATTGATTATCCACATATCATCTTTAATCATCCCAGTAAGTGTTGAGTAGTGTAAAAGACTGATTGTTTCACGCATGTCCTTGGTTGACTGGTAACTAGTCATGCCTTGATCCAAAACTTCAACTTCGTCATTTCTATCTTCTGAGAGAGACAAGAGGTGCGTTGAGTTAGGTCACATTTGAATATCTTCTTCTTGGGAAAGATGCTCCATCACAAGGTGTTGAATCAGAGATTTAGGGTTTCTCAAATTGATTCTGCTAGTAACCCTAGCTGTAGTGTTTTTGGATGCTACTCCTGCTAGTAACCCTAGCAACAGTTCCTCAATGAGCTCAATATCTAGCGTCTATGCTTCCTTCTAGTGTTTTAGCCTGACTAAAGGGGGTGCGGGCCCATAAACTATTAGAATATAGAAGATTGTTCTCGTTTTACCATTGACGATACCCTCGTCACCCAACCATAGGATGAAGCCACCCTCCAAGCACTTTGACCTTGACAGAGAAGAGAATCTTGGTAGAAATCCAATAGCCAAGAGAGGCTAATGCACCAAACAAGAATAGAAACCAATATGATTAGATAATCCCACCCAGAGGATAGCACACACCTTCCCAGAAACTTGCACACAAGCTGCAACTGCACCTGCATAGATCCAGTTCTCTCTGCAACTGCTGAGATGAGAATAATCAGAACTAGCACTCTATATTTATAGTATTCTGGGAAGTTTTATTGGGGCCGAATTCTCCTCTTGGGTACTAATAAATTCATATTAAATATATTTCTGCAGCCGACAACTTGTCTAGGGTTTCCTTCGCTTCTTTGCTTCCTTCCAGAGTATTCTAATCTTGTCATAGGTCACAATAGAGGTTCATACCTCCTGAAGATACCATAATATTAACAAGATGGAATTCTAAATATACCTGGGAGGAGACTGAGCCATTTGGTTAGTTTGTTGCTAATTAGTAGGGATTAGTTTGTTTTCTAAAAATAGNGCTGGAATTATTATGCCATGATAACACCTTTCCATCCATGAAGAATATTATGTTTCCTTTATATTCTAAACATGATATCGATACAAGATTCTTTTCTAAACCAGGTACATATAAAACATTGCTTAAGTGAACATGATTACTTGATTCCAATTTGATGGAGGCTTGTCCACATCCTTCGACGGGGTAAGTGCTTTTGTCTCCAAGCTCCACTTTGTATGATGTCTTTCTCTCATTTAGATTTGAGAGTCTATATTGATATCTCATCATGTGCCTGAAATCTCCACTATTGATTATCCACATATCATCTTTAATCATCCCAGTAAGTGTTGAGTAGTGTAAAAGACTGATTGTTTCACACATGTCCTTGGTTCACTGGTAACTAGTCATGCCTTGATACAAAACTTCAACTTCGTCATTTCTATCTTCTGAGAGAGACAAGAGGTGCATTGAGTTAGGGCACATTTGAATATCTTCTTCTTGGGCAAGATGCTCCATCACAAGGTGTTGAATCAGAGATTTAGGGTTTCTGAAATTGATTCTGCTAGTAACCCTAGCTATAGTGTTTTTGGATGCTACTCCTGCTAATAACCCTAGCAACAGTTCCTCAACGAGCTCAATATCTAGTGGCTATGATTCCTTCTAGTATTTTAGCCTGACTAAAGGGGGTGTGGGCCCATAAACTATTAGAATATAGAAGATTGTTCTCGTTTTACCATTGACGATACCCTCGTCACCCAACCATAGGATGAAGCCACCCTCCAAGCATTTTGACCTTGACAGAGAAGAGAATCCTGGTAGCAATCCAATAGTCAAGAGAGGCTAATGCACCAAACAAGAATAGAAACCAATATGATTAGATAATCCCACCCAGAGGATAGTACACACCTTCCCAGAAACTTGCACACAAGCTGCAACTGCACCTGCATAGATCCAGTTCTCTCTGCAACTGCTGAGATGAGAATAATCAGAACTAGCACTCTATATTTATAGTAGTCTGGGAAGTTTTATTGGGGCCGACTTCTCCTCCTGGGTACTAATAAATTCATATTAAATATATTTCTGCAGCCGACAACTTGTCTAGGGTTTCCTTCGCTTCTTTGTTTCCTTCCAGAGTATTCTAATCTTGTCATAGGTCACAATAGAGGTTCATACCTCCTGAAGATACCATAATATTAACAAGATGGAATTCTAAATATCCCTGGGAGGAGACTGAGCCATTTGGTTAGTTTGTTGCTAATTAGTAGGGATTAGTTTGTTTTCTAAAAATAGAAAATCCCTCTAATTATGGAGGGGGTTGTTAGTAGTTAGTTTTGTGCTTCCTGATGAGCATGCAGATGACAGAGGAAGGGTAGATCATAGAGAGAGAGGTCTGAGCTCTCAGTGGAAGACTATAAATGATATAGATGGAATAAAAAAAGAGAAACAAGGGTTTATGAAAATTCTCTAATTCTGAGACTGTTTTATTGCAGATTGCTATGATTGAGATTTTTTTATTACAAGATCTATTGTTTTGGAAAATAGAAGTAATTAGTTGTTTCTTTCATTAAGTTGCTGGGTAAATTTCATTGATTTACAATCGAATTAGGGCTTTGTAAATTGAGACAGGTTCAGATTATAATTAGTGCATTCAAACATCATTGATAACCCTGAATCAGTAGATATAAACTTGATTGCATCGTGATTGAATTATGAATCCTAATCTGGAAGGGATAGTGTGATTTTTCCATTTGTGATCGACTTGCAGAGGTTAGTAAAGAATTGTCTACATAAATAGATGGTTGTTGTGCATTTGAAAGGTAGATTGACGGTGTAGGGATACTTCGCAAGAAGTAATAAGGTAACGGTTGAACTCAAGATTTGACTTGATCGAATGGCAGTGATATCAAGTCACAGTCTTAATGCTCATACGCTCAGTTGAATTCCCATCCAAAAGAACCCTTCTCCATTGTGATGAGGGATGAGAAGTAAAGGGCTAGATCCATATTAGAGTTATGGGTTGAAGAATATAGGTCTAAGAATGTATCAAAGTGTTGGCAGAAATCATCAAGAATGGAGGAGGAGTGAACTAGTTATGGTTAGCTAGTTTATCTCTATGGAAAATTCGGTGTCTAATTAATATAGGCAGAGAGCAAATTATGAATGAAATTTCCTATTTTTCATTAAGATTTTGAAACCAATGTTATTTTCTTGGCATCTCATATTTATATTTTATAAATTCGATAGTGTAACAACATTCACTTGAAGGGATTTTCACATGTTGGTCTAAGAGGAAAACTTGATCATCAATTTTGGTATCAGAGAAGGAAAAGGTTCTCTAAGAAGAAAAAAGAAGAAGGTGATTGTTGGAAGAAGTCTAAGGAGTTTTGGTGAGGTGAAATAACAAGGTACAGAAACTTTCTTACTGCACCAAGAATCCTTGGAAAGAAAGGTTCAGTAATTCCATCATTGCAATATTGGAGGAATGATTTGAGGTAATATGTTTTGAAAGTTTTGAAATTGTTTATGGAAAAAAAAGGTTGATTGTAGGATTAGTATATGAAAGTGCATAGATTTTAGAGTGCATGGAAGATATTCTACCTTGGTAAGATAAGTAGAATAGGTTTTGTTGAAGACTAACTTGCAAAGAAGTGTTCTTGGCTTGAAGCACAATAGAAAGAAATTACAACACTAATATGGTTGAAGCATACACTGGTAAGAGGTAAAAGGTTTTGAGATTTATTAGATTTTGTGTGAAGAGATTAACTGTATGTAGGTGAAAGAAAGAAAATATTAGTGGAAGGTAGTGAATCTGTCTAACTAAAGGTTGGAAGAGATATTAAGTGCAGAGGGTAAGAAGAAACCCTTTTTGGATAAACTAGAATGAAATAATATTGTACATGAGACAAGACAACAGAGTGCGTTGCTAGGGAAGGGAGACTAATTGTAGTTCTCCAAGGAAAGTGAGTAGTTGTAAGGTAGAAACCTATCATGTTTGAAAGATAAAGAGCATGAATGCTCAAGGGAAGGTTCTATGTGAAGAGCCAAGAAGAAGCAAAGTCACCAAGAGATGACTTGGGACTAGAAACAAGTGTTGTGCTTGTTTCAAAAGTAGAAGAGGTTGTTTGCAGCCCATAAGGTGGAACAGGAGGATTCCACTGGGGAAAGAAGAGATGACCATTGATGGTTATATTAGAGTTTCAAGGAGGAGTCACAATCAAAAAAGAGAAACCAACATAGATGTCAGTAGAAGGCCAAGCATGGGAAGACTTGGTGTGGTATCTATAGACAAGTTGATGGACTCAGCTTGTAGTGATGGATTGGTCGTAGTCCATGATGAACAAAGAGGAGTTCATGAGGGAAAGAATATTGTGGTTGTTGATAATCATAGTGAAGGTTCATAGAAGGGCCATAGAAGATCAAATCAGTAAAATCTTGATAAGGATTTGGCTAAAATAAAAGTGCAGCTGGAAGTAATGAGAGAGTTTGTACAGAGAAATATGGAGGACCAAAGGTATGATTGGGTTCTTCAAAGGAAAAGAATCAAGTGGATTCAGTTACAAAGTGTTAACGCTCTGTAAATTTCTTAGAGGTTGTCAGAAAAGAAGAAATCTACGAGAGGTAACTTTATAAAACCACTTCGAAGTTGGGATCTATCCCTACCAGCTTCAGAGAGGGATCTCTTTGTATGATTTAGATGTATTTCAAACTTGAAATATTAGGATAGGTAAATAAAATATGTTTGTTTGTTTGTTGTCGTTTTTGTTGAGTTAGCTGAGAGAGATTTACACATCCATTGGGCTATGGGGTCTGTATTATGAAATAAAATCTAAACCAGAAAACGAAGAAACCTTTCACAGGGCGAGATAATGCAATCGTTGGATTCTTTTAGTAGAAAAAACAAGGAATAGAAGAAAAGGCGGGAATGTCAATTAAAACAAAGAAGCAGTTAAGAATTTCTTTATCGTAAAATCAGAAGATGAAACACTAAAATATTTTAAAGTCAGAAACAAGGTATACAAAGATAAATCCTGCAACGTTCATTACTTTCAAAGATTAGATTTAGAAAATGGTGCAATAACTAAGCGAGAATAACATTTAACTTAGAAAGGAAAACATCACCAATGAGTACACGCAAGAATCCTATGGAAACGCCTCTTTGTATTAATGGAAGATCTATTGAAAAATATTACAATCTAGTAGCTCACAGGGCGTAAAGATCAACCCTCAATACTTCAAAGTGTGAAGTATTTATAACCAAAAATTACAAACAGTCCTGTCATTGAAGATCTAGATGTGGCAAATCTAAATTTAGCTAACTAACTTAACAAACTACAAAAATCTAGGAAATTGTTTGATGATGTGTCGAAACTTCATGTTGTTTTCTGGGTGAACCGTTGGTGAGGCCTCTGCATGACCTCTTCTGACTAGACAGTTGACTGGGCTAGACATCTCATCAACTATTCGATTAGATTGCAAAGATCTTCCCATCTAAGGTGACAGGGAATGTTGACTTTAAGCAATCTACGGTATACTTCATCCATCTCCATGTATTTGGCAAAAGTTGGCTTGGTGATAAAGATGTACCAGATCTCATGTTGTATGTTGATGTCAAATTGTAAATCATCCAAGAATGCCTTACCAGTGATACTACCTTGTATACCTAAGAATTTCGAGCTATCCTTAGCCACAGTGGCTAGTCTCTTTTTATAATCGGGGAGTGTCATCAATTTGTCGTTTATAACTCTCATACTAGGAAGACCTTTCTTCTGTAGAGCTTCGATCTCGCTGAAAAATATTTGTACCCCTATGTCCATGGTTTGGACCTTCTCCTGTAGCTATAGCATCAGTCCTCTCTTGGTCAGAACCCTCTTGACCTCGAGGATGGTCTCTTTCCTATCTTCAATCCTCAACTCCTCTAGCTCTTCTCTGGTTTTAGAATTCAAGAATTTGATGATTTTAGTAGCCTCTATGGGCATATCTCCTAGTCCTGCTCTAATCTTCTCGATGGCTTGTTTACTTCTTTGTACCAATTAATTTTTCTCAAACATAATTTGTATCATTGGCCATATTTCATTCATGGACTTGGTGATGTCTGTTTAGACACTTTCTTTGACTTCAACTAGTGTTTTGCCTGCCACTGTTTGCTTCCGAAGCTGTTGTAACTCTTGTTTGAGCTGGTATGAAACTTTCTTTTCCTTGGAGTAGCTAGTTTGGTAAGAAGATTTGGGTTCCTGGAGGTTCTCGGTCTCCTTTCTGAGCCTGCTAATCTCTGTTTCTTGCAGATTCATCTCTTCCATAGATTTAGCCAGTTCAATAGTCTTTTCCAGAGACGTCAGTGGATTTGCCGATGGAACTTATGCTAGGGACGTTGTGCTCACTCCTGAGAGTGGAAATGCACTCAATGGAATGAATTCCATGGGTTTTGACTTCTCTTTCTCTTTCACTAGTTTCTCCATTTCAGCTTCCATTTCCTTCAATTGTGCATTCTGCTCCATGATCAACTTAAGAATCTCATCCTTTTCTCCTTCTATCTCTACCATTTCCTTTGTCGGTGAGTCTATTGTTGGTGCCAGCTTCAATTGTTTCCTCAGAGATGATATGTCATCATTTTTCTTCTTGATCATCTCCTCGACTGCTTTCACATTCGAGGGATCATATCCGATCTTGAGGACTAGTTCCTCCAACATCTTAATCCTATTATCCTTGGAAAAGGATGATATTTTTTCCAACTTCAACTGCGTCTGGACATTATTCAGGGATACTTGTAACTTAGAGGCAACAATGGAAGCATGTGCCAATGTGGAGAAAACCATTTCTCTAGTTTTCCTATGCAGATCCATTTGATCAGTTGGATGCACATCCTTAGTCAAGAATTTGAAAGTTTCCCCTTTGTAATAGGTAACTACCTTTGGGTCTGGCACCTGTGCTTGGAGAAATACCATGTTCATTCTACCCTTCTCAGTGTTGAATGCCGATAGAAATCTATGTTGTGCAGTCAATGTTTGCTTCCAGAACTAAGCATATGTGCTGCTAGTCAGTGTCTAATTCATTTTCTTGATCAAATCATATTTCTCAAAGATACTCAGCTTCGGTCCTGTTTTGCCTGGCTGGTTGACTGGTGGAGTATCTGTAGGCTTCTTTGGCAATACTGAGGTTATGATCTACTTGCTTCTTGTACTAAGGAGTGACCGATCCACCTCCTTCATTGTAGTGGATGAAATTTCCCTTTTTCCAGTCGTGTCAGGTGTCGGACTAGCTTTTGGCCTCTTAGTATGTAGTTGAAATTATTCAGATGATACTTTAGTGACAGGAGGTGACACATCCTGCCTAGGTATTTTCTCCTTGGGGGCCTGTGGTGTGGTCGTCTATGAGACAGTGACCAAGAGGTCCTGTTGTTCTGTCTCAACCAGAGTATTTGGCTCCCATTCTATCTGGTTGGAAAATCTTTCTACCTCAGGCCTAGATATGTGAACATACGAGATATTCTTATTTTTTATCCTCATCTCGGAAATTATGCCACACGGATCATAGTGCCACGTGAAACTAAAAAAAAACTTCATTTCCTTTAGCAGTCTGTCTACTTCCTCCCCATCGCCTCGATTGTTGCAGATGAAATACCCAATCTTCCCTTTGATTATGAGTTGTTGCTTCTTCTTCAAAGACACAAAATGTATGTCGTCTAATTTTATCATCTACCTTATTTATTCCAGGGAAAAAATTCTAACAGGTAAGTACCTGGGCAATTTATATGGGGCCAAATCACACCCATAGACTCTGATCTCAATATGATTTTGGTACCAGTACCAATCACTAGTATTTGTAAGGTCTGAGAGATGTAGAATCCTCTTAATTTCATCATTAATTCTAGGTTCGGGTCTGTCGCTGAGCATACTCACCACTAGGTGGTAGAACTGCTCAATGAACTGCTTGAAACTAAATTATGTGGAGTTATGTATGAGCAGAGAAGTCCATGATGTTACTTCCTGTGGTCTACCATCTTCATCCATCTTCTGCATAGAAAAAGAAAACTTGTCCACTTAGAAGAAAAGGAACAGGTATGCCAGTATTGAAAAATACCGGAACATGGCTTTTGTGGTGAAATTTATGAATTGTTTGTGAATTTTGTCTGCCAGGAACGTGCTAAAGTCAAACTGTGTATTGGGTTTCTCATCGATGGATAAAATGGACAGAAATCCCAAAATTGGTTCATCTACCCATTGATCTGAAAAATATCCAAGCAAGGAACATAGTGACGTGATGACCTGGTTTCCTTTTATTAAGAACAGGGAGGAAGGATAAGGGGGTGGGGAGCTGAGCGGATTGTGGAAGAAAAAGCTCAAAAATTTGAGCTCTTTGAGGAGACGACAGCTTCTGGTAGAGCTCTGTGTTGATTTCGAGGTTAAAAGGTGAGGTAGATTCGGCTCGGGATAT
>JZKD02S1264100.1:0-12187 GCA_000966675.3 Picea glauca | reverse complement strand
GAAATAAACACAAAAGTAGAAGAAAACAAAGCTCATAAAACCTTGCAAGAACTAGAACCATGAAAAATGAAAATGACAATCATATAGCTACCAATGGATCAATGTATTGATATGTTAGCACCATAGAGAAAGGAAGATACCTATGAATCCCCTCTTCCTCCAGGATGGATCTTGAGTGTTGTAGGTGTTGGAATCCAGGTGGGGGGTAGAAGAAGGGGATTTGAGTAATGGATTGGGGTATTGTCTTCCAAACTGGTATTTTCCCTTGGAGGAAAGTGGAATCTGGGACAAGTGGTTCGATGGTGTTTTTAGGGAATTCCTAAGGTAGTAGTTCGTCGACAGGTGGAACGTTGATGTGGGGAAGGGACTCAGTGAGAGGAGTATTGTCTCTGATATTCATTCTATTAGAGGTAACTATACACACTTGTGCTGAAATAAATGAGTTTAGGAGAGGTGGTGCTCCATGATAAGTTCCTAACGAGGATGGGTCTTTGAATATTCCAGGACCCATGTCGATGACTGGAAAAGAATTAGAGATAGCATGGATGAGAGGGAGGATGTTATCAATGTTGGCGGAATGATTAGGCTCGTAATGTGTAATTTGGTCGATGATGATGATTTTTCCATTAAGGGGGAACATCATCGTACGAAACATAGAAGAGGCTACCACCTTCATAGCATACATGTAGCTATGTCCAAACAAGATATTGTAATCAAGTGGGGTGTTGATAACTTCAATTTCAATCGATATAGTTTTTCCCCCAAGTTATACAGGGACATTTTGGAAGATCCCTTCAGGGGATGGTGGTTGACCGTCATAAGCTCTTAGGGTGATGGAAAATGGTACTATCTCAGGTGAACCGAGTTTCTGCCATACTAATTTGGAAATGATGCATGTGGATGCACCTTCACCAATGATGCACCGATGAAATGTGATTTTCTAGATATTAACTGGTATATGGAAGGATACCAGAGCGGGGAGGCATGATTATTCATCGTCTATATCAAAGGTGATGAGTCGAGTATCAGTTGGGTCAACTGCCCCCAAGGCATAAAGAAAGGATTTGTGTTATGATGGACAGGATTCAAGGACCTTCAACACAAACATGGCTGCAGGAGATTGTGCTAATTCATCCACCATACCGTAGGTATGGGATGCCCTAGCATGAGGATTATGTATGTTCTTTCGTATAGGTATGTGGGGTATTAGAGGATTTGGTTCAGTGTTAGGGCATGGGATCATCTATGGTTGTCTGGTTGTAGCTGGAGTGGTTTCTGAGTTGGTTGGGGTACATCCGAGAGGGATGTTGTATTGAATACTGTGTGTTTGTAGAATAATCTTTTCTTCACTAGTATGGAGGATATTACGATCGGATGGATTTCTAGGTTGATTGGGACCTGATTTTTTATATTGTCCCATTTGTGGTGGAGTAGAGTTTATCTCTTGTTGGGTATTCATCACATCTTTTTGTGGAATAGGTTTTTGCAAAATGGTCAAAGGTGGTGGTTGCAAATAATGTTGTGGGGCTGGCTAAGGGGTAGGTGGTGTTGGAGGGCATTGAGTGTTCATGGATTCTTTCATCCGTTTGTAATCGGAAATTTGGGGGAAGTTGTGAGTATAATGTCCATACTCACCACATATACCACAAGGGAAGTTAGTTTGTATATTTTCTACCTTCCCTTGTCGTGGTTGATTTTTATTGTTTCCCCTTTGGGAGTTTTTGTTGCCTTGATTCTGGTTTGTCCCAGTGCGACAATTTTGTTGGATGTTATTTCCTCTTGGTCCTGGGGTGTTATTGTTTCGATTTTTTCCTTTCTTCTTGTCATTATTCGATTAATGGGTCGATTTTTCTATATTCATTTATTCAAAAGCATGAACCTATTGAATGGGAGAGGGTTGAGGAAATTTAACACCGGCATGTGGTTGGCCTGGTGGAGGAGAAACTGGCTAGGGAGGACGAGGAAATGGAAAATATGGATTGTTTTGTGGATATGATCCATATGGTGTATAGGAAGTTGAATTACTTCCACTACTGTTTGGGTTATATATGTGGGTTGGGGGTCTGCCATAATTTATTGAGAGATCGAATGCATCAAGGGTACCAGTGGGGGTCCTCCCAATGTTGGAGGGGGAGCCACAGGATATGATTGTTGGTGAGTGGGAGGAGGCTAATAAGACGTTCCTCCATATGGTTGGGGATAATTATTTGTACCATTAGTAGGTGATGGGTGGTCATAAGGGTTGAGGTATGTCATAGAACCAATCAACCCATCTGCAGCATGAGAAACCTTAGGTTTGTCCTGGCCAAATTGTAGGGGTCTAGGTGCATCGAGAAATATTGTGTATAAGTAACCTAATTGGGCATATATGAGGTCAAATTTTTGGGTCTAGTTTATGGATTCCTCTTCTTATTGAGGAAAAGTGGATGCTACATCCTTGGCAATCACAGGGACGATTGATTTAAGAAACCAATCGAGACGTTGTTCTTTGGTGGTTTCTTCTTTACAAAAACTATGTCGTCATTACCATTCATGGATGTGGTCGATGATATGGATATCAGTGGTTTATTTGAACTCATAGAGAATATCTAGACCAATGTCATGACGAACTAGTAATTGGAAAAAGGACAAAAATGCATTGGCCAATGATTCAAATGTCACATGGGACCCTAACTTTTCGTCCACATACCATTTGGTTGATGAACCAATGAGAGTTCTTTGAAATAACCTGAAGTGGATGGAATCATCAATGACATTGTTTGAAGAGAACCATAAGTGGAAGGTTATAACATGGTTGGCGGGGTATTCCCCTAGTTTTCCTTCAAACTTTGAAATGTCTAAAGGCAATTTGGTAGGCATATTTAGCCAAGTGGCATCATGTAAAAAGGGGTCATTCATGAGTTTGGTTCAATCAGGAATGTTGAGGGATGCTAAGTATGGTAAAGGGGTATTTTGTGGAGGGTTATTTCCATCCATTGTAGGTAGTGGACCCTCCCCTTGAGAGGGATTTAGTGGGTTTGTCCTTCTTCTTTTGAGAAGAATTTTGACCTTTGCCTCCTTGTGAAGGAGAACCAATAGATGGATTGTCTTGGGTATTTGACCCAATAAAAGTGGAACCAAGTAAAGTTGATCCCAAGAAAGTATCACTCGCTGGGGTGTGAGATGGTTGATTCGGTGAGTTGGGAAGACTAGGGACTCCTGCTAGAATAGAAGGGAGATTCTACAAGCATCTAGAATGACAAGGATTTTGTGGTTCCTCTATGGTTTTGTCTAGCAAAGTGAATGTGTGCAAATGGTGACAAGAGAGAAATAAATGAACAAGTGCTTTTTATATTTTTTAACTTCACAAAATAGTATAACTCACAATTGCATGTAATCAAATGAACATCATACATCAACTGTAAAAATAAACAAGCATGTGGATAGGTTGATTTTGTCTATGTGGGGGAAAAAGAACAAAAATAAATGCTCGTGTCCTAAAATACCTATTGTCCTTCCTCTTAATTTATCATTGGGACTTCCAATAGCAATCGAAAGTGGGGTCTAAATCCACTAGAAGAGTAACTAGTGAAGGTTGAAGTAGTCTATTATAATGAGGGGTAGAGGGTCCATATCCCAAAAGAGTTGGCAATATTTCCCAATAGCCACACAAAATCTGACCAAGGTGTGATTGCAGCCCACAACTGCGACTTGGGTTGATATCCTATGTTTGGTCACTAAGTACCTCAGTCAAAGTGCAGAATTTAGATTTTTGGCCTAAAAAATGGGTCACGGGATGGATACCCTCACAAGAGTTGGGTGACTCAAGGAGGGATGCACAGAATAACTGGACCTCAGCCTTCGACCCTTCATGGGTATCTCCTTACCTTATGGTATAGGAACACTTGACTTGGAGGATTTGAAGGATCCCTATTCTCAACTTCTATTGTTTCAAAATGTGAGAACCTAATAATGGGGGGTTATTTTGATGCCTACCCCCGAGATCCTACCTAGACTAAAAAAATTATTTAGGCACCTCATGTGGAGGAAAATTTAGTGTGTTTTTAGAAAATTTTAGATGTAGTGGACTGAGAGATTGGAGTCATGGACCAACCTCGTTTGAATTAAATTGGTGTGGATAATTTCTAAATAAGTAGTCGGATCTTTCGGAGTTCCTTTGAAGTAATTTTTTGGTACTAAAAAATAAATATTACTTAGTCCTCCACTATTCTAATAGAAATAATGTGTGTGATGAGTGGCTTTGTGTGCAAGAAAGTGAAAAAGTGTGCAAAATATTTTTAATAAGTTAATTGTAAGATTGTAGCATGTGGAATTCTTGTGGTCCTTACAAATCTTCTTACCTAGATTACTAAATTCTTTGGTACAACCTTGTGGAATATTTATATCCCTAGAGAACTATCAATGCGTATATATCAATCCTTACTTGATCCTTTAAACTCCCTAGAATGTTGTCTATACTAGAAAACCTTTCGAAACTATCCTAGGATTATAGACATGTGGGAATGTATGGGCCCTTACTTGATCTTTTAAACTTTCCTAGAGTGTTGTATAGACTAAGAAATATTTTCAGAAACTATCCTAAGATTGTAAACATGTGAGCATGCATGGGCCCTTACAAAGCTTTAAGATAATTTCCAAAACTAAGAGGCACCTTAGGGGAGTTTTGTCCTCTTCTAATGATTTTATAAGGGAGATGAAATTTCATTTCAACCACCTTTTATGATTCTTGAGATCACACTTGGGTGCAGGGGAAGAGCATACTTGGGGGTTAAAATTGATTTCTAGTCCCAACTTAATTGATTGTGTTTGAAAAATCAATAACTTAAACTCAAAGTTTTAAATGCCAAATGGTCCATCCATGTGGCAACAAAGAAAAGAGAAGAATTGTGATTATTTTTATCCCTATGTGTTTATGTTAGCTAACAAATTTTGTAAGAAAGGACTCTAAGTGAAGTGTGATTTCTTTACAAAGAGTAGGAAATTAAAATCTAAAGCCAAGGGGCCCTCAGACCACTAAGAAAACCTTTACAATTTGAAAAAAAACTTGAACTTGTGTGCAGGTTGTATTTCTGATAGTTGTGCTAAGCACATAGAATGCACACAATGCACGAGATTATGAAATATCTTATGCGCATAGAGTGTAGAATGCACGTTTGTGTGCTTTGAAATCCATGCACTTCATGTCACACATCAGGAAAGAAATTTCAGAATAAAATTCTCTTTCCTTGGCTCTGAATTCTGACTTTGGAGGATTGGATTAGGATGGTTTTGGTACCTACATATACAAACAATTAAAAAGAAGTTCTCTCAAGACTCAAATAGGGAGGAATTTGATTCGCAATCCCAAGTATGGTCGCCAATATGTTGTGTTGGTTTTGTCACATGGGTGAGAAAAAACACAACACTTACTTTCCTAGTTAAGTCATCTAAACAAGACAGAGGGTTGTGAGCTGATTAGATAACCAAATACACATGAAACAAGGAAATAAACACAAAAGTAGAAGAAAACAAAGCTCATAAAAACTTGCAAGAACTATAACCATGAAAAATCAAAATGACAATCATATAGCTACCAATGGATCAATGTATTGATATGTTAGCAGCATAGAGAAAGGAAGAGACCTATGAATCCCCTCTTCCTCCTTGGGATGGATTTTGGTGTTGTAGGTGTACTAATTGTTGTTGGCATTGATGTCTTTCTTCAACCGTTGTTTTTAATGTTGCAGATGATTTTTTCGTTCATAACACCTTGCATATATTTATTTTCCTTTTTGATGATTGCCTCTTTGAAATTTGTTATAAATAGAAGGAATATGTGCCTTATACTCCTTGTATGTTCATTAATCTAATATTTGATCAATTTTCATGAATTAGATACGTTGTAAACGTTTATGGATGAGAACCCATATATGGAAACTTGCATGATTGTGAAATACCTTATAAGTTGGGAAATTTTCATGTTGGGATACCGATATTTGAATGACCTAAACCTCATGATTAGAATATGTCAGAAAAAGAAGAATTGAGTGAAGATTTTATCCACTTGGAGATTCTGTTGTCTTTCCATGAATTTCCATGTTTTGAGTCTTGGAAATGACCAAGCTATGTTTATAGTTTTTCCTTGTACAACCTTTGGGATTCAATGTTGAGGATCCAAGTAATGGATTCACCTTCATCTCCTTAACGTATATGCCTAAGTGTGGAAATATCAGAATCTAGGTTGTCAAATTCTGTGAAAATTCGGAGTTTATTTCATTAGAATTCTTAAGTGTGGAATTTGGATGTGGAACCATGAGAATGGTGAGGTCATCCTAATGTGGAAACCATGTAGTTGGATACATGGTGGATTTTGGTGGCATAGATCCATCGGTATAGCCATGGTATCAGGTCATAGGGCTTGAGTGAATGGTGGGATAGTGCAGTGTGTCCATAATTCCCGAGGTGAAAAGGATAGATGTCAAGTAGGATAGACACGTCATTTTAGACGTGGAGACATGTGTGAAAACTTTCTCTAAGTAAGGAAGGGAATGGAGTCTGAAGTGGAAGCTCTAGGTGGAGCTAATGCATGGTAGGACAGGTGCCATCCCATGGTAAATTTGGGATGAAGTAGGGCCCATTATTGCTCAATCCTTTTAAAGCCCGAATTGAGAGAGGATCGTCAAATTAGATGGATCTTAGCTATCGGATATTTCAAGAAAGTGTTTTTGGAAACAGCTAATAGAAAATTTTCATGGTGAATTACATTTCTAAAAAGGTTAGTTCAATCAGATAACTATTGTGTATCTTTAAGTCTAAAAATAATATGGTCCATCGGATCATATAGATATTAGTCATTAAATCTATTGGTGAAGTGGTGGCATAGCTAAAGATCATGCAATTTAGGAGCCCACTTATATTTGGTCCATTGATCGACTTGTTTGTCCATCGTTTGATCTATAGAGAAAGAAAGATGTTGTGGGAAGTCTCACTCGAGAAGAATCTTCTGATGGAATAATCTCGACAATGTTGTGGGAAGTAGACTACCCAAAAGCGTTGCGAGCGGTGGGTTTCAAAAATATCTTGTAGCGAGGTGTTGTGTCATGTTGAAGAGGCAAGTCTGATGATTAAGCCTGATAGCCTTGTAGACTACAAAATTCATAAATAATTCATGATAAGGATAAGTTGACAACCCAGAAATGCAAGTCCAATAGGCTTGTGGGAGATCGCATTCAGGATGATTTCCCGAAAGGTGAAGTCTGATGGAGGGAGTCTGACAATGTTGTGGGCTTCAGACTTCAAGAAATTCAATAAGTTTGACCTGGTAGTCTTGTGACCCTTATGCCATAGCAAATCCAGAGAATGGTAAGACTTGAAAATGTAATAGTGTTGTGGGCTATGGAAGCCCGAAAGTTGAGCTTGAAGGCTTGGCAGCTGGTTTGAGGTCAACATATTTATCCTTATTATGGAAGCCAGTACACATCCATGGACACGTGTGACGAATATAAACATGGATTTGAGGTGGATTTTGGCAGGAGAAGATTTAAGAATCTTTAAAGGTTGTATCTTGCTAACCCAAGGTTATATTTGAACATGGTTATAGTCATTAGAAAGGCATCAAAGAGCTTAATCGATTTGAAATCTTATATTTAGAGTTAGAATTATGGTTAAAAGGATAAATTTGGTATGCCCCACCAGCCTAATGAGGGTTAGGGGGGGTTTGCATGTTACAAATGGTACCAACAAGATCAAATATTCTAGTTATTAACATCTCCAACCACTACTCTGACCCATTTGGGCCCCATAGTGAATTTTTCACATGCAGCTTCAAGTCTTCAAACATCTTCTCTCTAAATGGTTATACCCCATTTGGATCTTCTAGTGCACCACCTACAAGTGTCCTCAAGCCTTTGAACAACTTTTATTTTGACGATGTTGTTTTTAATGGGCCCTTGGCCCACCTTCCCTCCCTTTATTTTCTAGTGCAAGAAGACCCTTCTATAACCATTTATATTAGACCATAAGTATATGATTTTGTGGATTTCTTCATATCCAATGGTTTCATTTGTCAATTCAATGATTTTTGGCCTTGGTTATTAGATCTTCAAGACTGGATCTCAAAATCTTAGTTACCATGATAAAATAAGAATCCTTCATCCACCCTTATGCAAAGGGTTTATTCATAGTTAAGTTAAATATTTCTAAATTTAGGGATCTTATTCTTAATCCAAGCCCATGGTTCTGGGGAAAATCGGGTCTAAGCATGAATCCCTAGTAGGGTATTTTTAAAGTATTCAAATATTATACCTAAGTATAATATTTTAGGCAACTATTTTTTGAAAAAATCACACACACACACACAGATATATATATATTAAATAAAAAAACCTATAATTTACTATTAAAACTTGTAAAATTTGATGAATATTATCAATTCAATCATAATTTATGTAAAAAAATAAGGCGATTTTTTAAATGGAAAATGACCAAGTGGTGAATATATTCTCTTAGAAAAATGGTCAAAAATAGCCAATTGGCAAATTTTTTCCCTTAAAAAATGCCCTGAGCCCTAGTATCCTTCCTTCAATCCTATGACTAATATTCTTTCATCAACCCTTGTTTGGGTGAGACTCCCAAATATGCCCTTTAATTTTTTGGGTTTATCCTCTTTTAATCCATTGGTTCAAAGCTCGGAAATTTCCATTATGTTAGTCGATTTAACATCCCCAATTTTAATCCCCATAAATTATAATGTAATTGCATAAATGTGAATTAGGTTGGTGAGTCGATGTGTTGGGGTGAAGATTTGTATTGATTAAAATGGTCGAGGGATGAACTATGTATTATGTACATTGAAATGATTAAACAAATAATGGTCATTGGCTGCAATACGATGGGGATGAAAATGGTGGGGGAATATGATTCCACAAAAGAGGGGGATAAAGGGGGTTTTATTCATAGGTAATCATCCAAACCCACATTCTTGAATTTTATTATCTTTGTTAAATGAACCTTCTATTTTTGTTGTTGAATGTCCCCAAATCAACTCATTGAATTCATGTAATAGATTGGGTGAGGAAGTCACTTCACCTAGTTTTTGAGAGAATGGGAAAGAGTACATTCATCCTTGGGAAGAGTGAGATTCAATAAAGGAAGGAAGAAGAAGGGAAATTCGTATGGAGAAAGGGGACAGTTTTTATAGATATTTTTTGGGAAACAAAAGAGGAGTTAAGTGTTGGGAAGAGCACCAGCCATGATATGCTTGAAGGTAGCCATTGTTTGGCTATACATTTATGCTAGAAATGTGGCCTATGAGCCTGTAAAATGGGATGTGTACCTATAGTTCATTTTCTTGTTGAGGAAATGGTTCAAGAGCCTTGTGAAGGTTGTTATGAGAACTCCTAGAGAAGCTGAGAGTTCCTAGAGTCCCCAACTGTGAGAATCATGGCCAACCGAGTGCATTGGAATCCCTCATAATTGAATGGTACAACCTGATGGGCAGAGAGAAGTGAAGAGGGTGCATTCCTTGGGTTGTGCAGGTTGTGGGAAAGAGAGTTGGTGGATTGGAAATTTTTTGGGAGTAGAACATGTGTTTTGGGTTGTTGAGTGTGTAGAGTGGACGACTAGGAGGGCCAGACATCCTTGTGGACCCATAGCCTAAGATTTGGGGTGGTCTGTTGTTGAGAGAAAATGAATAGCAACACCTATGGTTGGGAGGTTCACCCTTTGTATGCAGCCAGTCGGTTAATATTTGTAAGTAGATAAGCTCTCTATTATGTTATTATGTTTATTCCACTATGAAAATGATTTGTATGAATGTTGTGTGTTTTTTATTTACTTGAATAGTTGCATTCATGGTTTTTTATAAATGTTTTTAGATGCATGTTTAATCATGGTCTTGCTTCCTTATTTTATATGTATGGGGCATTTTTAAAATTTTATTTTCAACGAGAGAATTCAATTTTGTTGGAATTATTGATTGTGTATTGTCATTGATGGAAACATAAAT
The DNA here is from genome assembly GCA_000966675.3 of Picea glauca. Taxonomy (NCBI): domain Eukaryota; kingdom Viridiplantae; phylum Streptophyta; class Pinopsida; order Pinales; family Pinaceae; genus Picea; species Picea glauca. The sequence goes on along the minus strand of JZKD02S1264100.1, from coordinate 2,202 downwards.
CAAACATGGATAGTAATCAAACTTGGACAATCATATGTTGATTAGGTTGATGACAAGGAAGGAACAGAGGAGTCCCTCATATTACTAGGTCATGAATAAGATCTCTCAGGTGGATCAATGCAGAGAAGTTCAGGAGAGATAGCCTTGTGATTGGATAGAGACAGTGCATAGAGGAGCACACTGACACAAAGCTTGGGAGAAATACCGTTGCAGAGATCACCCAGAAGAAAAATGTGTTGAGGAATCATTTTCGTTGATGTAGTTTTCAAGACAATCGGGACCGTCAAATTGAGGTGGAACCAGAGGCTAGGAGAAATTAAGTCCTAATCGTCAGATCAGGAGTGATAATCCTCAACCGTAGATAAAAGTGAATCATACTTTGTAACTTCGCTACTTCATTGATCATTGGAGACAAGTATCTGGCTATACCATTTTTAGGAATCCACAATAAAGAATGAAGAACAATGTTGATCATTGGATCAAATAAGAGCATGATATCAAGATAAATAATGAAGAACAATGTTGATCGTTAGATAAAAATAAGATCATGATCGAATGGTAAAGGACAAAGAAATGATGTTGATTTTTGGATCAAAATGAAATCATGATCATATGGCTCAGATCATAGATTAGATGACAACCAAAAATGGATAAGTATCATATAATATCAATATCACTTAAAAAATTCTAAGTATGGTTCATTATGGAGGTAACAGAAGTTAGGCATGCATTTTGATGACACCTGAAAAGACGAGTCCACAAGTCCGAGAGTCTATGAACTTGTCACATAAAATTATTCTAAGTATAGGTTTATATTGGAGGTTGTGGAAGTTGGGGATGCATTTTGATGACACCATATAAGATATATGAGTTCTTGAGTCCGCGAACCCGAGAAAAAACACTAGGAAAATTTTCTAAGTATAGGTTCATATTTGAGGCTGTGAAATTTAAGGGTGCATTTTGATGACACCATAGAATATATGTGAGTCCGAGAGTCTGTGAAACCATAACAAAAAAAAATGCTAACTAAAATTCCATGTTTGAAATGAATGAGAACCATGAACTCAATGGTTGATTAAATCCAAACCGTAGATCTGTCTAAAGTGATTAGATAAACCAGGGTCGTCCACTCAACACTTGATCGTATTAGAACTGTCGATCTAATTAAATTCCAAGATAATAAATGAAGAGGAAGATATGTGATTCCGTGAGTTCGAGAGTCCACGAACCTGTCACACAAAATAATTATAAGTAAAATTCCATGTTTAAAATGAATGAGAACCGCCCACTCAACGATTGATAAAATCCAAATAGTATATTTGTCTAAATATCCTATTTGAAACTTTGTTTGGTCATGGGTTCTGGTCACATGAAAGAAAAGGGTTCACAGCTAGAGACTTAGCACCAAAATTTGAACAAAGCACCTTTTGTAATAGAGGCTTAATCATAACCCAAGGTCACATAAAGGAAAGATAAAGTGTCTGAGGCATAACTTTGTTTCCTGTAGGAAACCCGAGAAGAACACCATTATTGTAATCATTAGAGGCTAAGAATCATGTTCACCATTGCGTCAACAAAGATAAAGAAGCATGACTACCAGTACCATTTGAGAATTTGATTTTTAATATAGATTCCTATTAAAAAGATATTAAAGAAAAACCAAAGTAATCTGATTATTTAAATTAATAAAGGAAGAAAATAATTTATGTTAATGAAAGGGTACAATGTTTCATTGTCAAAAGATGTAATGGTTCATATTCATACCAGTTGGAAGACTATATAAATGAGAAAGAATGGTGATAAGAAAGTTTTTATGTGGTCTACATTAGAAGATCAGAAGCAAGTGTAGAGTCCAAGGAAGAAAGACGGAGATACTTATGAAGTGATGGTGGTGGGGAGGAGCAAGGAAGGATTAGTATCCTTTACTGATTAAAGTGTAAGAACAGGGAATTGGTGCTTCCTAGGGTTGGTGCTCTAAAATGAGGGAGTTGGTGCTTCCTAGGGTTGGTGCCCTAAAATAAGGGAGTTGGTTCTTCCTAGGGTTTATGCCCTAAATAAAGAGATTTTGTGCTTACCAGGGTTGGTTCCCTGAACAAGGGGATTTGTTTCTCCTAGAGTTGGTGCTCTAAATCAATCTTCATATAAAACTTGCAATTTGTAATTTAAGTTTATATTTATTGATGTTATTTCTAAAGTTTCTTG
>JZKD02S1264078.1:0-12187 GCA_000966675.3 Picea glauca | reverse complement strand
GAACATGGTAGATGAGAGACCAAGAGTAAACAATAATGAGTTTCAGTATTGAAGGAGGTTGAAGCAACATTTTCAAAACGAGTGTTGAAGGATATTGACCTAGTGGTTTCAAAACAAGCAACCAGAGATTGAATAAATCATTCTAATATCAATCCTTATGCATTCATAACTCATATTTGTAATTAAAGTGAGATCTTTCACATGTTTAATGATTCCAGTGTCCACAAACTCTTCATCTTTCTACCACATTTAATTAAAACAAATGAATTAAGGTTAAACCCAAGTGAATGCATACATACATATTACTACACATTAGATAAATTTATTGTCCCAAAAAATCATGCATGAATAAAGGTGAGTTGAATTTTCATCAACCCCAGTCCCCACCTCCTTCGCATTGATGGCCATTCATTTTTAATCAATGGCTAGGATGCAATTAAGGAGGCCCCCAAATTTTTCCTTGCCCCGCCTACCCTCATCCTTTATGGAGCCAATGAAAATTTGGGAGACAAACTTTTCATTGGCTCCATAATGGATTAGGGTCATTGGTTTTAATCCATTACCCCCAACCTTTACAGAACCAATGGAAATTTTGGATCCCAACATTTCATTGGGTTCGTAATGGATGAGGGCATGCAGGAAAAAAAATTGGGGGCTTTCACTATTACATCCTAGTTGTTGATTAAAAATGAATGGTCATCAATGAAGAGGAGGTGGGGGCTGGGGTTGATAAAAATTCAACTCACTTTATTCATGCATAATGAACCCCCAAAATTGTTTTCATCTATTGTGCATATGTAAAGATAATCACCATTCATCATGTTTACAGAAATTGATAATCATCATTATAATAATTAATCAATAGATTACGCATAAAAATAAATACTCCACATTAAAATTGATACAATATTTCACATTTACAATAACCATTACAAAGTGTTACCAAAATTTGGAGATATAAATTAGATAACATTATCCCCATTGTGATAACCAACTATATAAATTTTAATGATACTCTAAATTAGGGTGAGATATCATTCTCATATTGAAATGTCTATTGTGAAAAATAAAACAACACAATATTAAAAAACTATTGTGATGTTGCAAATACCTGAAAAATGAAATAGTTATTTAACATGGTGGGTCAAAGACTCAGAGAAAAAATTAATGATTTGTAGTGTTGAAGGAGATTGACCCAGTGGTTTCAAAATGAGTGTTGAAGGAGATTGGCTCAATACTTTCAAAACAAGAAACCAGATATTGAATAATTCATTTTGAGATTAATCCTTATGCATTCATAACTCATCAATAAAATTAAAGCAGGAGGCCTCCAAACGTTCCTCCCACCAACCCTCATACATTATAGAGCCAATGAGCCTTGATTTCCGTTGTCTCTATAATGGATGAGGGTTTGTGGAGCCCAACTTTTCATTGGCTTTATAATGGATGAGGGTTGTCAATTAAAAGTTGGGCTCCCAATTTTTCATTTGGCTCTATAATGCATGAGGTCCATTGATTAAATCAATGGCCATAAACAATTGTGGAGGTCCTTTGAGATCATTTTAAAAATTTTAAAGTTAAATATTGATGAGTTTAAATTGAAATATCACCTTAGTTGGAAAGTTGGGAAGTAAATATCACTTCATGTTGGATGGGTTAGTAGCTAAACTAAATTTATTTTTCCCAACAAAAATTGCACGACAAAGGAGATTCTAATGGACATTGAAGGATTCAAACTTGATGAATGGTTTATAGTGTTTGGTGTATATCAAGTATTGTTTATAGTGTTTGGTGTACGTTGATAGCATTTAAATTGGTTGTTAGTTAAAAATTATAACTCAAAACATAAATATAAAAAGGAGAATATTAATGTGTAACGAACCAATTCCATATTTTACTCCTAAATTTTCGAGTAAGACATTAAGAGGAGTTTAAGAATTTATACTAGCATACCCTGAAGTCGGGAAACGGAAGATTGAAGCGAATATAAGGTTGATATAGTGTAAAATGAAAGTATAGTGTTTTTTTAATAATGTGTTGTGGCTTATTATGTTCCCCTAAATTTTCGAGGTCGAATTATGTTTCAAAATGTTTTGAAGTCCAAGTGTTTAATGAATATACCTTTTATTTATAGTTTCCTAACTCATATTAATATTTTGTCTTGCTTTTGTGCTTCTTTTTACCTCTATTTATTTGTAAATTAGAGGAAGAAACACTACAAGAGAACCATTATGTTATAAGTATCCCCATGTATTTGCAAGTAATCAACTTGTAATGATAATAAGCCGATTTATTATCATATAGTTTTGTCTCTTCACGTTAGTTCATTGTCGATCTACTAAGGTTAAATGTCAGGAATATGACAAGAAGATTCATGAATATTGTTAGAAAAAAATGATCGCAGAGCAATAAAATAAAACAAATGCAGAAATAAAACACAGAATATACACAATACAATAGAGACACAGATATATGTGGTTAACCTAGTGTGGGATACGTCCACTAGAGAAATTGTCAGGTCCTTCCTTTTTATTTTCCAGCAAATGAAGGGATACAACCTACAACACACATGTTGTAACTTCCTCTTCTTTCTCTCACAGTCTCCTCTCTCAGAATACAATATTCATCATGATACACAACCGCAATACAATTTCCTCATAAAAGAGGGTTGTCTTCTAGGGAAAAAAACCCTAACATAACTTCTATCGTCAAATCTACAACCTTATAATGAACAGTCCAATTTTACTATGAAATTACAATATACATTTACAAGGAAATTTTTCCTTCGGGGGATTGCTTTCCCCCGGACCCCCCCAGACCCCGCAGGGGGGGAAACCCCCCCACGTGGAGGGGTGTACAGTATTCATGGGGTATAAACATGGCTCAAAACAAAGACCTATGAAACAGGAAGATAATCAAGCTCCTCAACCAACAATCTCCCACTTGGAGACTGATCACAACAACTCCACTGTTGTTGTACTTGTTGAACTATACTCCACCTTGGACCTGGAAAATTTATCATCTTCACCTTCATTCTTGAAGACCAAATGAAACTGAGCAGGAACTCAATTTCTCCCTGGTTACTCCCTCTGTTAACATGTCTGTAGGATTATGGCTAGTGTGTATCTTTTCCAACTTCAAATGTCCATCTTCCAAGACAAATCATATGAAATGGTACCTGAGTTGTATATGCTTAGTCTTCGAATGGAAGGTCGAGTTATTTACAATATGAATAGTACTCTCATTGTCACAGTACAATCTACTATTCTCTTTCTTCTTTCCCAATTCCTCCATAAACCTCTGTAACCAAATCATCTCTTTACTAGCCTATGTAGCAGCAACATACGTTGCCTTTGTTGTTGAAAGTGCAACAACCTTTTGTAGTTTTGAAATAAAACTTAATGTTGTTCCACCTACAATAAAAACATACCTTGTGGTGCTCCTCCTGCTAGATTTATCACCTTCCATATCTGAAACAACATATCCCTATAGAATAGTTTTTGAACCTCCAAAACATAATGCATGAGTAGCAGTACCTCTGTTATGAGGAAAATATATCTATGGCTAGGGTAAACCAAAAAAGACAGAAATGAATACAAAAATCAAATCTCTTCTCAAACACATATGTTGATTTAATTGCCTTGGAGAAGTTTACTCACAAAATCTTGTTCCAAGGCACTAAATCCTAAACTAGTTTTTGCACCCTAGAAAATAAAATCGTGACTAATCAATTTTAAATTATAGGTTAATTTTAGTGGCCATGATTACTCAAAAAGGTATGGTAGTGAAACTCATGATGTTATGACTCTGCAAGAAAAGTAAATATGAATATAATGTAAAGTCCTAACTTCAATTTTCAATGAATGATATGCTTCTAAAAACAAATGCAATTTTGTATTTCAACTCTGCAATTCTGAAGCAAAAATGCAATCTTTCATTACATGCACTAATCTAATGACCAAGACTCAAAAGAACAAAATGCCAAGCAATGCAAAATGCCTAATATTTTTGTATTTTCAATATAATAAAAATGAAAATGCATGGACTGAAAAGCAACTTGATATATAAATTCTACTCTGTATAGAAATATATAACTCAAGAAGGATACTAAGTAGCAAAACACCCAGCCCAATGTGCAAGGAAAATAAAAATGAAAAGGTTATGAGAAAGACTTCGCCCAAAAATTCAACCAAAGATGGGTTTCCTGTCATTCCACAAGCACTTAACAGGCACTACAGAGACCTAAGAAGAATCAACAAACATCAAATCCCACCCAACAACCACCAGACCTAGAAAACAAGCAAGGAAAGTTGGTGTATGCGATTGTTTGAGGAAACAGAGCATATGTACGCATCTTGTAGAGGGACATCCTACGTATATACGCAACTATCAAGCCAAAAAACATGTATATGTTTCAAAAAACAAGGCCAGGCAAGGGAGAAAGCTGAAAAATCAGACCCAGAGTGAACAAAGGTTGTCAAGCAATGATACGACAAGAAACACAATAGGAACAACAACAATCTAAGGAGAAAAGTACTCCAAACCCTAAGAAAGAATATGCATTCCCCAGTATGGTCGCCAATTCCGTTACGAGGAAAATCTCTCTATGGCTAGGGTAAACCACAACAGATGGAAATGACTGCAGAATTCAACTCTATTATCAAGTAGGATATGTAAACAAATATGCTAGAAAGACAAGATAAAAGGCCTTACCTCATCCAAATGTTTGATGAAGTCCACCATTGAGCACTTGACCCAAAGCGATATACCTACAACTAGTCCTCAACAACCAAGCAAAGAAAGCATATGGTGATATTATATGATGTTATCACATTCAATAGAATAATCCATTAATAAACATGAAAAATACGCCCATGGAATAATAATTCAAATATTTGCAAGACATCAATTGGATGGGAAAAGAGTATTTCTATTAATATATGATTAGCATAAGTGAAAATGTTGCAGACTTTCGTGTCGACACAGTTCGAAATCGAGAAAATAAGTTCCTTCCAGCTAGGCCTCCACCCACTTCAATCCTCCACCAAAGGGAAGCTCATAAAAGAGAAGAAATGAGGTTCTCAATCAATAAGGGAAGAGATTGGGGGTTGAACACTGTGTTCAGACTTAAAGGACAAAGGGATGCAGGCTCAATATGAAGTAAATAATTTCTCCAGAGTAACTTTTCTCTCAAAGTTGAATTCTTTCTCCTCTTTTCCATAGCTCGGAATTGGCCCATTTATAGCCTTCAAATGGAACTGAAGGGCTGAGTCGGAACGTTTCCAGTATATGGAAGGCTAAGGATCATAGATCTCCTATCGTGACATGGAAACCCAACATTAATTTTCATTTTTTGGCACAAATCTCGATGTATGTAGGCTCTAGTGGTGCAGCCTGCATATACACATGTTGTATACTAAGCAAGATGCGTACATGTGGAAAAATATGTATTTTTAGATCTGGATTTTACAAACAAGGATGATAGGTCTGCATAGGGAAATGGAAAGCCTTATGTGCAAGATTGCATAGGGTGAGGCAAATCTTTCTATAACAACCTCTAAAATACTTGACAATCCACTTTACTTCCTCCCAATGTTATTTATCTGGATTGTTCATATACCTTCTCACAACTCCCACTGCATGTGCAATATTTGGTCTTGTGCAAACCATTACATACATCAAGCTGTCAATTGTTGATGAATAAGGGACCCTGGACATGTATTATATCTCCTCTTGTGTCTTGGGATACATTTTCTTGGTTAATTTGAAATGGTTGGCCAAAGGTGTACTAACGGGTTTTGCATTATGCATTATGCATTATAAACCTCTCCAACACCTTCTCTATGTACTCACCCTGAGATAATGTCAATTTGTGATTTTTCATGTCTCTTGTTATTCTCATACCAAGGATTTTGTTTGCAACACCCAAATCCTTCATCGAAAATGAATTAGCTAATTTCTTCTTGAGCACATTTATATCCTGCATATTAGAACCTGTAACAAGCATGTCATCTACATACAATAGGAAGATAATATAGCTTTCATTTTCTAGCCTTTTAAAATAAACACAATGATCAAAATGACATCTACTATAACCTTGTTTTGTCATAAAACTGTCAAAATTCAAATACCACTTCCTTGGATCTTGCTTTAGTCCATACAAGCTCTTCTTCAACCTGTATACCATATTTTCCTTCCCTTTGACCTCATACCCCTGTGGCTTCTACATATAAATCTCTTCCTCCAAATTCCCATGGAGAAAAGTTGTTTTTACATTTAATTGTTCAAGATGTAAATCTTATATTTCCACAAGACTTAAAATAGTCCTAATTGAAGTCATTTTAACAAGAGGAGAAAATATTTCATAAAAATATATACCTTTCTTTTGTGCAAACCCCTTTACAACAAGTCCAACCTTGTACCACTTTTTGCCTCCATCTTCTTCATTCAAATTGTAAAATAATTTATTCTGCAATGCTCTTTTTCTTGCAGGAAACTGAACGAAATCCTGAGTCTGGTTATTTCCAAGGAATCCATTCCTCTTTCATGCCTTGCTCCCACTTATTTTTAGTGTCTACATGCATTGCCTCTTCATAACATTATGGTTCACTAGAAACAATCAACAATAAATAATACAATGAAGGAGAGTATCATTCAGGGGGTCTACTTAACCTGGTAGATATTCTAACAACACTTGCATGAGTTTGAGGTACATGTTTCTCATGTTGTTGTACATTTTGATTTTCTGGTACCTTTGGAATTTATTTTTCAATGATCCCATCAAGCACTATGTATTATGGTTTTTCTTTTTCTCGTTTCTTTCCCCGCAACTGATCTTTGTACATGACCTTCTCAGTGAATATGACATCTCTACTCCTAATGATTTTGTGATTTTCATAATTCCATAAACGATAACCAAAATCATTAACATCGTATCCAATAACGGTACACTTCTTGGATTTTGCCTCAAGCTTTGTTCTATTTTCTTTATTAATATGGACAAATGCTTCATAACCGAAAGTCTTCAAAAAAGAATAGTTTAACTTTTTACTTGTCCATGCCTCCTATGGAATTCCACCATCCATAGAGCTTGAAGGTCCTATTTTTATTAAGTAAATAACAATATATACAACATCTGCCTAGAACTGTAAGGGAAAACCAACATGCAATCTCATACTCCTTCCACGCTCCATGATCGTCTTGCTCATACTTTCTGACACACCATTTTCTTGTGGTGTTATTGGAATTGTCTTCTCTCTATGAATCCCATGGTATGAACAATAATCATCAAAATCCTTGCTGCAATATTCACCTCCATTGTCTGATCTGAGACACTTCAACCTTTTTCCTGTCTCATTCTCAACCAAATCTTTCCATTTCTTAAAAGTATCAAAAACATCATTTTTTTGTCGACTGCAATAAACCCAAGTTTTTCTAGTTGCAGCATGAATAAAAATAACATAATAATGAGAGGCACCAAGAGATGATACCCGAGTTGGTCCCCATACATTTGTATGCACAAGCTCTAACCTTTTACTCTTCTTTTCTTTTCTGACTCTCTTATGTTTTCCATAAACACAATTCTCACAGAAATCCAAATAAATTTGCTTAAGATCTGGCACCAAATTTATTTTGTGAAGTGTATGCATCCCCTTCTCACTCGTGTGTCCAAACCTATGATGTCACAGTGTTGTATCCACTCATGTAGAATCTAAATATATATAAATACAATGTACCTACTTTCTCTCCTTTTTCTATCACGAGTGATCCTTTGGCGACCTTCCACACCTTATCTGTAAATATGGATATACAACCTTCACTTGCCAACTTACCTATTGAAATCAGATTTTTCCTTAGATCTGGAACATGTCTTACCTCTTTCAACAACCATTGGTTTCCATTCCTTTTCTTTATTTTTACCTTTCCCATTCCAACAATTTTGCATGGTTCATCATCACCCAAATGAACCTGTCTGAAATCGCCTTGAACAAAATCTAGAAAAATGTTTCCTATGGGGTGTGGCACGAAATGAAACCCCTAAATCTACTACCCAAGACTCAGAAATATTATCTACATAAAGAATCAAAGCATCTTGTAACACATCACCTGTTACATTTGCTTCCTGATTTTTCTCCTGATATTCATCTCTTTGTTTCTTTGGAGCTCTACAGTCTTTCTTTTTGGAGCTCTGCAGTCTCTCTTCAGATGTCCTTTCTTCCCACAATTCCAACACTCTATCTTTCCCAATCTGGATTAGGATCTTCCCTTCTTAGAATTCTTGTGATTCCCTGAGCCCTTTCCTCTATCCTTTTGTCTTCCCCCGTTCTCCATGTTTAACACATTACCTTAGAATGTCTCACATGTTCTTTTCCATCGCATTTCCTTGCTAAGGATAACACCAACAACATCATCAAATTTTAAATTATTTGAACCTAAGAAATAGTTTCTTATGCCCATGACCAAGACGTTCCAGTTTTCTGGCAATGAGCACAATATTAGAAGAGCCCTGACCTCATCATTAAAGTCAAATTTTACATAACTTAGCTAATTAGTAACCATATTAAATTCATTTAAATGATTTGCAACAGACCCACCTTCTGACATCTTCATATTAAATAATCTCTTCATTAGAAATACCTTATTGGACATCGAGGGTTGTAACGGTCCTCCTCGTTACGACGACAAACCTCTTATAACTAGTGCAATTTTTTTTTGTTTTTAAAAGTGTGTGCGCACGTGTACAAGGGAAACCGACACATTCGACTCTGCGTCGCCACCCGACGACAAACAAGACACAAACCATGATGAACACAACAAGATGACATAAGACGCATAACAAGTAACTACATGCATTTAACGAAGATCAATCGACAATAAGTAAGACTGACTACACGCCCATCCTACCCTGCAATGGTTAAGACCTCCAAGACACATAAGCAACACTCAAGCCCAATTTCCCCTCAATTTTAACCATTTAAGTTCTCAGGGCTGGCGACTGTTCTGAGGAACATGGAGGTGTCTACATCCCGCCCGACACAAGCAGACCAAGCAAATAATGGTTACAACCAAGTACAACAAAACTTAAAGAATGACCACGTCCTCTACGGAAGGCACAAGTCAGAAGGACGTCATCAATAACCAACCATTAGTTAAGACTCGGCATTACCTACGACTCATTTGGCAACAAGTACAGATCAATCACTTCGTTTAATTTCTGTTAGTCGACGAGTTACCAACCCAACCTTAAAAATAAGTACATGTAATTAATTGCAAATCTCCATTTACTAAATCATAATGACTTATTGTACTTGCTCAAGATATTACCTTTTATCTGTTTTCAATGATAATAAACTTTCAACATCATTACCATAAAATAATAGCCACTTTACAATTTATATCACCATAACTACCTAAAATGACAATCACCTTCCCCCTTATATGCTATCTATAACAGTTACATTATCATTACCATAAAGTGATGACCACATTAACATTAACATTACCATGGATATTAGCATTAACATAAACATCACACTACTTTAACATTACCATGAACAATGATAGTATTGAAAATTAGCATTACTATAATTATTAGCATTAATATTAACATTACATGACCTTAACATTCCACAACCAATAATCGCATTGAAAATTAGCATTCTATAATTATTAGCATTAATATTAACCTTTCATTACCTTAACATTTCATAAGCAATAAAAGCATTGGGATTTAGCGTTCTTTAATTAATAGCATTAACATTAATTTCATTACATTAACATTTCATAAGCAATAAAAGCTTTGAGAATTGGCATTCTATAATTAATAGTATTAACATTAATTTCATTGCATTAACAATTAATAAGCAATAAAATCTTTGAGGATTGGCGGCCAATCCACTTTGCCCATTAAAGAATAAAAATCGGCAACCATGTAAAAAAATATTTACAGTGATGACTGTAAATAAAAATATAATAAAAATAGACTCTGTGCTATATTTTATTGCCGGCCACCATAATTTATAATCAAATTAATATAGGAAATCTCGTTGACACCCAAAATAAAGCAATGCAGCGTTTGAATGGGCGGTCTAAAACCAGCAAGTTGTCAACCGGTGACCACAGTCTCAGCGCAATTCCAACTGACGGATACTGACTTGATTGGGACGTTGACCTACCATGAGATTCGGTTAAGTAATAAAGGCAGACAATGGAAACAAGCAGCGCGTGCAGTCCTTGATGGAAAACGCCAGTGTAAGCTAAAATCATGGTCGAACCAAAAACTCAGCCACAATTTAAATGAAAAATCGAGGACTTTTTAGCAGGCTCAGGCAACGGGTAAATAGCTATATCGTGAGCATTCCGACAGTTCCGATAATAGCTTTAAAGGAAAACATGGGCGTTATCAGTCACTTCAGTTGATAAATTTTATACCAAAAAAAGGTTTGGCAGTCCTCCCAGGTAAGACGCGTAGGGTTTCTGAATTGGTTACTGGTCATCCGAAGGAATCAAAATTGCAATAAGAGCCTCGAAAAAAACAAAATACGCCTCAGCGTTCTTAAAGGATCTCAGAAATCAGAAGGTAATGCATTATCAAATCAATGTTATACCAAATCTTTAACTCAAGAGATGAGCGTGCAACGCCATTCAAGCAGAGGGCAAACAAATTTTTTTCACAGAGGTATTAACATCTCAGGAGAAATTTTAAATGAAGAGGTTGGGAATTAGCCCCGGGGAAAAACGCGGCTAAGAAAAATAACAACGATGAATCCATGGAAGGAAGAAAAACACTGAGCACTAGGAGAACCGCCCCGAGCGAGGAGACTATATGGAACGCATCAACCAGTCAACATTGAGGTGACGAGGATAAACTACAAGTGAGATGCAGAGTTTAGAATCCTCCAGCATTACATGAACGCAGGCTTAATAATTTATCCCATCGCGCATAGAAACGTCGGGCTTAAACTCGCCATCATACAAAAACGCTAGATTAAACATTTACTACATCACATAAATACAATCATTGAAGCCATACTTTTACTTCCATGCCTAAATACGATAGCATAATTAACATTTTTATATCTGTTAAATAACTACAATCCCAGTAGTAAAGAGATCAAGTTAAACCAACAAGAAACAACGCAGGTTGAAGTTAATACCCCCCTTTTCTTTTTCTTTTTTTTTGGGTGCCCATAGAAGGGTGCTGGCAACAACAAGAGGATGCCAGATCCACAAGGACAACTCAAGAAAGGATCGCAGGGATTCTATCAATTAAGGCGCAGGTAAATAAATAAAAATTAAAGAAAACCACAAGGAAATAGGATAATCCAACGCCAAGGCCGTACTGAAGAACATAAGTCAAACAATCGATTTATCTACCCTATACACCTGCAGATCTTAAATCACAAATCCAATGCATTCTACTCTACAAAATAAAAGAGCATATCGTGGCCTTATCGCCCACTTCGAATGACGTCTGCACGCTCTGTGCCGCTCCCGCTCGCCGACCATCAAGACCTCATCGGTACCTCCCATCCAACACTAGGGGGACTCTACTCCCCCCTTATCCCCCCGAGCCGCAAAGGGGCCACACACTATCCAGATGGTACGTCTAGCTCCCAGCTCGCCTCACAAAGCTGAGCTACCACTCCTATCCGAGCTGGGAAATCCCAACTCCTCATAAGTAAATCAGTCAATTCACTAATCCGGAAGTGTAACATTATGCTAAGAGTCGATCCCCCTTCTTCCTCTTCCTTCCTCTCTTTTATAGAGTTTTAGAACTTCCCACTTTCCCCAAATTTCATTTACTTTCAGTTTTAATAAAATCTTCTAAAAATCCTCTTTCGTACAAGTGTCATTCATCCCCCACGTTTCTCCATTAACTATTTTCTTTAATTTATTAAATTGTCTTATTTCCCTCGCCCACCTAGAGTCACTCCTATTTTTACTCCTAGGTGTCCCTAGATTCCCTCACAGGTTTTAAATACTTTCCCTAAAATGATGTTGCTAATTTAGTTCAATTTAGAAAGTTTTTTATTGCAGGTTCGTTACTAAGTTGACCTCGCTTTTTACCACAAGTTCCTTTCTTTCCCTTATTATGTTTCCTCCATTCCTTAGTTTCCTAATTTTTATTATTCCCTTCTTTCCCCTTTTTATTAGAGCCAAAAATGGCAGTTGCGCAAATTAACCT
>JZKD02S1264067.1:0-12187 GCA_000966675.3 Picea glauca | reverse complement strand
AACCAGATTTAATCAACAAGTTGGATATTCCTTCAGGTTGGATCTTGAAAACTAGGGGTTGGAGCCTCCTTCCAGTTGTAGATGGAAAATAAGGAAGTTGGTGCTTCATATCAATCTATTTATTCTTACATATAAGAAAAGAATTTTGTGGTTTTCTCCCACATTGGGTTTCCACACAAAATTTTGGTGTACTATGTATTTGCGGTTGCTTATTTCTCATGGTTGATTTATATTGTTGATGATACATTAAATGTTAATGTTAAACTGTTGAAAATTGCTCATAAATTTAAAGAACACACATTGTGGTTAAAAGTGGTAATAAAGTATCCATATTGATTCACACCCCCCCCCCTCTCAGTATTCCAACAAGAATTCCATTATCCATGGATGTTAATTTTGATTGTGTTCCTAGCATGGGAAGAGCCAAAAGATGCATATTTCCTGGGTCTTTGAGGTAAGCTATGCTTGGTAGCTAAGTATCAGAACTTTTGGTACACGCCTAACAAAAGAAGACAAATCAACACTAATGTGGAGTTCTTTCTGTATGGTGAAAGGATTTAGAAGTGAATCAAGGATACACACCACGGATTTCACCACAATTGGTAGAGGCATACACCCCAGTTGCGCGGTTCTGGGCAGACCGACACCATATCTATATACAAGCAAAGAAGGACCCGAGAGAGGAATGGGTCCAGAAAAAGTACAAGATCACAAAAGAAGACATCGACCTAATCATGCATTATTGGGATCTAGATTGGAAGGTGCATGTGAATGGAACAGAGATGGATCACCTTGAAAATGACGCTGAAGATCGGGGTAATGGACAGGGAAATGAACAGGGAAAAGACACAGAAGATGCGCAGTAAACAGTCTCACAAGAAGGAAGAAAAAGGAAAGACAAGGGTAAGGGACCAACAACATCTACACGTAAGAAGATGAAATCCCACAAGGTACCGACTATCTATACTATGACAGATAATGGCATCAATAGAATTGACTATTAGGTGAAGTATGTTGCAAATGAAACAGTTGAGAAAGTGTCACAAAAACAAGAAGAACTGCATCAGTAGGTGCATGAACAGTTGACAAAATTGTAGCACCTCTTGGAAGCAGCAAGGATAGCACCAGAGTGCAGATTCAGTGAAGGACCATTAACAAGCCTAATTTGGGAAGTAGGGGCCACAACTTCTTACTTTTCAAATATGGTAACAGGGCATAGGGTGTTGAATATCTCACCAATTGTAATTAACTTCCCTACGCCCGAGATGCAGGAGCAGGTACAATGATTAAGTCACGTGGACTTAGTCGTTTCAAAAATACCCACAAAAGTACTGTAAGGCTTGCACATCAGTATTGCGTAGAAAATATTGTTCTGCGCAGAGTCAATATCAAGCGAGTTGGAAAAGGTAGTGGTGGAGAAGATAAAGATGCAACAAGATTATACAACTGCTTTACAGGAGAAGAGTGTGGCTTGGGAAAAGGATGAAAGGATACTGAAGGAGAAGAGTAAGGTAGAGGAAAAGGTCGAGAGAATATTGAAGGAGAAGGATGAGTTTGAGCAATAAGTAGAGCGAATACAATAGGCCATCCAAAAACTCTATAAGGATATTCTAGAAATGTCGATGGTGGTAGAAGCCACTCTTGAAGAACAAGTCTCAACAATCAGGGAAGCCATTAAAGGCTTCTGCACCAGGATCGAAGACTTGGAATCACACAACACACCAAGGACACCACCTGAGGAAAAGGCACAAAGAGATAGAACCACTATGACCTCGGTAGCTGGTATTAAATGACTGGATGAGGAATGCATGAAGTTATGTGAGGAAAGCACGCAGATTTGGAAAAATATGATGGAGGATCCAAAGATTAAGGTTGTGGAAGCTAGATAAAGGGATGAGAAGCAAAAAGCACAGAAGGCTTCTAAGAACATAAGTACACTGCCACCAGCTGAGTGTATGGCGGCCATCCTTGCAAGCAAGTAGTCATACACTGAAATAGAATAGATGAGGGAAATCCATAAGGTTCTCCAATTGCGATTAGTACCACTACAAGATGAAGCACTAAGGGTAATAAGGGAATTGGCAGTTGCGCAGAGCACGGTAAAGCAAGCAGCACATGACAATGAGGAGAAACTCACGACCTTGATTGCGTAGGTCATAAAGGATATTTTGGAACAAGAATTAGAAGTCAAGAAAGATGTCGCGACAACAAAGGAAACCCTCCAAAATTTTATGGAAGCATGGATGGGCATGACGAAACAGGCTTAAGTGGCTCGGGATGAATGACATGTGAGTGTTGGGGCGTTGTTGGATAGGCAATTTGAAGAACTAAGTTTTAAGGGTATGACACAACATGCTTAAGTGGCTTGGAACAAGCCATGGGTGAGTGTTGCGGGCTTGTTGGATAGTCAGTTCAAAGAACTAAGCTTTAAGGGCATGCACAAAATATGGAAGGACAACAATTAGGTATGAAAAAACATATAGATGGGAAAAAGTAGGAAGAATAGCAGTCGGGAATGTAATAGCAGCATGAAGGCGCAAAGGTAGGAAAAGCACTCTCGAACAATGAGTTTCCATGGGTTGTCATAGGGTTTTGGGATAAGCAAGTAGGGTTTTGAGCTCTAAATTCTATGTATAAATATGTAATGAGTCAGGAAGAATAGGTTGTTGATGTTGTTTTTGTGTTGAGTGAATAGGAGACTTAGAGAATAAACTGAGAATGAGAGAGAGTCTATGTCTGAAGGTTTAGGGAGAGTTTTGTAGAGAGACGCTTGCACTACAAAGTGGCTAGACGAGATGGGGAAGGACATCACGATATATCTATTATGAGTGCAGTGCGTAAGCCAAAGATGATTTGCATGAAGAATAATAAAGAAGCCAGTCGTTGGGGATGTAGCCCAAGGATTGGGCGAACCACATTAAATTATGTGTCAAAATGTCTTTTTATGTGACTATTTATGGATGTTCTATTTATTCATAACTAGATCTAGATCTGTTTATTAGTTGCTTGATGTGCAGTAATTATGATGTTGGATTATTGAGACAGGGGGGGTGAATCAGTAATGAGCAATTATACCAATTATTAATCCTTTAAACCACAAAATATATTCTTTCACTTATTCAACCATGTTCATCTTTTCATCATCAATATCTTACTGTATCATAAGCATTAACATTCATCAGTGCATAATAAACAATAACAAACGCATGCACACAATGCACAATACACCAATATTTACGTGGAAACCCAATGTAGGAAAAAACCACAGAATCTTTTTATTATATGTCAAGAATTGAATTCAAGGAAGCACCAACTTCCAATTCTCCAGCTACAACTGGAAGGAAGCTCTAACCCCCTAGTTTCCCAAGCTACAACCTGAGGGAAGCTCCAACTCCCCAATTATCTGGCTACAACCAGAAGGAGGCTACAACCCCCTATGTTCTTCGGCTACAACCCCCTATGCTCTCCGGATACAACCGGAAGGTGGATACAACCACCTATCCTTGCCCCATCCAACCACCCTAAAATACAAGTAGAATGATGGAACCATTGTCACACTGCCACTGTGAGATATATTGTTGTAAACTTGTACAAATCTATGTCACTGACCTATAATCAACCTGTGCCATTATCTTATAACCAACTTGTACCCGTGTCTTTCATGTACCAACAAAACTAAATACACCAACAACATCTACCAATACTCTCCTTCATATAGAAGATCTGATAACATAGATCTTATACCCAAAATCACAAGAAT
Organism: Picea glauca; assembly: GCA_000966675.3. NCBI lineage: Eukaryota > Viridiplantae > Streptophyta > Pinopsida > Pinales > Pinaceae > Picea > Picea glauca. The sequence goes on along the minus strand of JZKD02S1264067.1, from coordinate 8,427 downwards.
ATCACTCAAACCATGTGCCAACAATGCACATCAATCATATACAACAACCATATACATCAACACTATACAAAGATAACCAACAACATGTACCAATCATGTATCAACAACAAACCAAACTATGCCTCGAAAAGATGTATCAATATCACAATGTACTTCAAGTATGTATCTCATCCATGTACCCAATCATATATCTCTACCATATACCAATAACATACACCAAGATAACCAACAAGATACCTCTAGCAATGAACCACACTCTCCATAAATCAAATACCATAAATCCTCACATCAACCATGTGCCACAACCTCATTGTTATACAACCTCTATATATAACAATAACTTCAACAACATACCCCAACCAAAATCCCTCAAACATGAACCAATACTAAACTTCAATAGATCTGCCTCAGATCAACTCTACAGCAAGCCCTAAACTTCAAAGAGGGCATCCAACAGATTTACAAGGAAAACCCTCAACCAGATTCATAGATTCAAGACTACACGTATGAAAACCATACATTTTTCTTCATGTAGCATTCTATTGTCGCGGTTTTGCTGCCGCGGTTTTTCTGCCGCACTTTTCCTGCCGAACTTTTCTTGCCATGATTTTTCTGCCGCACTTTTCTTGCCACAATTTTTCTGTCACACTTTTCCTACTGTAATTTTCTGCCGCACTTTTCTTGCCACGATTTTTCTGCTGCACTTTTCCTGCCGCAATTTTTCTGTTGCACTTTTCCTTTACCAATAATACCTGCCCAAATAACCTTTCACAAAATAGATATTCAATGATATTCAATATGTACAAATGGGATACCATTGCTCTCTTATTTATACTCTTCAAGTAGCTTCCTCTAAAAGTATCAACTTTTGTCTACTTAGCCACTTTGACCACTTAACCACTTTGTCCACTTAGCCACTTTTTCCACTTAAGCACCTTGTCCACATAACTTAACCACTTTGTCCACTTAACTTAACCACTTTACACAAATAATGAGTTATCCACTCCTAGTTGCAACCAACTTTATTATTTAATTAATTTATTTTGCAACCACTTTGACTTATCCATAAATAGTAAATTCACCACTTCTTGTTGCAACTACTTTGTTATTTAAAAAAATTCTCTTTGCAACCACTTTGACTACTTTATTATTTAAATAATTTATCTTTACTCACAACTTCTTGTTGCAACTAACTTTTCTATAATTAGTAAATTCATAACTTCTTTGCCCTTAACTAACTTCTTGTTGTTGCAAGCACTTTATTATTTAATTTATTTCTTGGTCAACCACTTTGACTATTCAATCTTCTCATCACAACTACTTTACGATAATTACCAAACTCACAACTTCTTGTTACAACTAATTTATTTTTAATTATTTTATTAATGAAACAACTATACCCGTGATTAACTCCTAGTTACCATCAATTTGACTAGTACACTTTTCTAAGAGCTTCTATAATAATTGACTTCTTTGACCTTCTAGGGGCTTCTAGATAACTCATGAGGGTTCTCCAACTTCATATGGCCATAACTCTCTAACCGTGAGAAGTTATGTGGCATTACACATATCACCGGAAATGGCATGACATATAATATCCATCTAGAATAGTCTTAACTGAAAATTCATTGTTCATGTCTTTACACCTCAAACAAACTCAGGCCCCTTACCCATGCCTTTGTGCTACCGAAATTCGATATCGGAATTCTCCAAGGGTTGACATCAATCTACAATATCACTCTCCAAGGGTTGAAATCAATGACAACCAATAATCCAGACCAATTGTTCATCAACCTAAGCCAATTGTATGACAACATCCCCCTTTGGAATTGACGGAAACACTTAGTCATGATAGCATTCATGCTTGTACTCCTCATAAATTTTTCTATCTCTCCCCCTTTGACATCAATGGAAAATGGTATCTCCTTTTGGGGCTACTCCCCCTTGAGTGATGTTTCCTTTGGGATGCTCTCCCTGTCTAAATTCCTTTGATCTTTATATGTGTTTATAAGCCTCTGATTACTCTCTCTCCCTTCATATGAATAATATCTTCCCCTTTGAAAAAGGGTATCACTCTGATGCAACACTGAAGTCATATCGGTCATGTTTCCCTTGTGACAATCTCACCCCCTAGAAATATGCCTTTGTGCTCTCCCTCCAACCATCTAACTCTCTATCCTGCCTCTGATGAATCTCTTCCCCTAGAATCATACCTCTATTCTTACCTCTCTATCTGACAACCTCTCTGAATGATATTTCTACCTATCTTTTAGATTTTGTTTATCTATCTTGACTTATCTGCAAGATGATGTGTAGAAAAATAAAAGTATTCTTGTACCTATTTCCTTCTAGAGTTATTGTCCATTGGTGCTTACTTGTGTAATCAACTGACATATATGAAAAGAATTCAAGAATAAGAATTCAAATATCCATGTGTAATTATCATCCATTAGGATAATGTTCCTTTGTCTCTGAACCACTCTCTAAACCAATTTATGAATCCATTCTCTCGTCCACTATCATATATCTATCCAAACCTACTAAGTCTTCTTACGAATCCATCTTTGTCCATATTGTCCAAAACTCTGCTACACAACTGTCCATAATGTTGACCCATCTGTCATTGTACTATCATGAAGTCTTCACTATTGCAACTGATCAATCTATCATATTGTACTTATGTTAACTGATTGCTCTGAATTTGTCTACTCAAACTTTGCAAGCTGCTCGAATGATGGTTCTCTGGTATGTCTCAGCTACCACATAGACTCCCTCTGTCTAATATTCATATTACCTGTGAGTATCTAACATGGATGGCTCAAACAAATTCATGCTCTAATGTGGATTCATCATCATCTTTATCGATAGATTCATCATCTCTTTGAACTCTGACTTCTTTCTTTCTTTCTGTGGATTCATCTTTCACTACAATACCTAAAAGTACAATCTCTTGAACCTGTTCCTTATTTACCTATCCTTATTTTCTTTCATTTATTTTAAACCTTTATTTATCTAACATCTTCCTTTTTCTTTGTATATTTTTTTTCGTCTCTTTTTATTACCAATCTTGCGATCTCTAGGACCTGGTCTTTGTTCACTTGTTCTTCATGTTTTCTTATCTATACTTTCTTATATTTGATATCAGTGTTCTATTTCATGGAAGTATCGATCACATTTCTACAATCATGAGCTATGTGTCCATAGTTATGACATTTGTAACATTCAATGCTACATGGGACCACATAATCATTTATTGCTTGAACATTTCTTTTATAATCCCTGCAATCTGCAACCTTATCTCCAAAGTTAGTACAATAAAAACAATGACTATAAAATAAATTTACATACCTGGAAGTGAATGATCTTCTTTGTGGTGTAGTCCTTCTGAATATGTTGTAGCCCTAAAATACCATACCTATGCATATATGGCATTGGTCTTCCTACTTGCACAATTTTCCAAATCACTATTGAGGATCTCTCTTTAAACAACCATTTTTTTGGAGCATGTGTGCACCCTGTTGCACTATTGTCCGCGTACATGTGTTAGCTTCATACTACACAACTCGCATACATACACTAGTTACATAGTAAACAACCTGCATTTACCTCCAAAAGTTACAAAAAATAAAAAGTTGCAAGGAATTCGACGAAGTTTATGGGATACCAAGGGTTTCCCAACCAATTCACCCATTATAGCCCATCCCAAACCGAATAACTATCCTTTTTTCATATAAAAGGAGGTCTTGGGGTCCCATTCCAACATCAAGCATTAGAAAAAAGAAACTCTGCCAAAACCCCTTCCCCTTTTTTCCCAAGCTTTGTAGCCCTTTTTGAGTTTTGGCCTCAGCATTCCCCCTCCATCCCTCTCCTTATACAATCCCTTCCTTACTTCCCAAGAAGATCGAGTGATTGTGAGAGGTATTACAAGAATGATGCACTTGGAGCAATAGTAAGAGGAGCCTGGACCAAGTTCGCAGAGCATCTTCCAATGAGAAGGTTGTAACTCTAGTAATCTTCACAAATGAATAAAAGAATTATGTTTTTGTCCCAAATATGTGTTTTTTGTGCTTATTTGATTAATGCGTTCACATTTGTATCTGAACCCTAACATTGATAAGTGGAGATAGAATATATTGTAGCTTTGTTGTTTAAATTGTTTGTAGGTCATCTTTGGGAGGAGACCAGCAATCCAAGAAACTACAAAGAAGAAGGAGGTCTACACCAACCGAAAGGACCTAAGGTACACCCTCTTTTCCCTCTCTTATATTTTAAGGTCAGATTGTTTGGCATAGTTTAGAAATAGGATTCTCTTTTAAGGGAGATCAATGTTCTGCCTATAATCTAACCCAATATAGTAATAGGGGGGTTTTCCCCACTAGAAGAATTGGTGACTCCACTGGGGATTCTCTCTACAGTCTTAGAGGGAGGTTTTTTTGTTTTAATTGAATTTTTTATTTCTTTTTGAGTTTTTGTCAAGTTTACTGAGTCTTTTAAGGGTCTCTGGTCACCTGCAAGGTGCCTACTAACTTTCCCTACCCAGTCAATATGCCTAGTCTTTTTCTTTTTTGAAAATTTCATAGGTGTACACGATCTGCTTTGGCTCATCCCGGGTACATACACAAGCTACTAGTGCAACAGCGCGCGTCTCTGTGTGTTGAAGGTGTTTTTAAAAAAGAGGAGTTTTTCTCTTTCCTGACAGAAGATTTAGGCTTCTTAGGGATTTCTTTCACTTTACAAAGTCTCTGTTAGCGGCCTTAGCTTGGGTTAAAAATTATGTTTCAACTTGTTTCATGATTTTATTTTGTTTTCCCTAGAGGTTTAGAGTGAAATTTCAAGTTTTAGACCCTCCTTAAGTTTCTTTTGAATCTTTGCATTTACGCAATTGACTTTGGATCTCTGTGTGACATCCCCCAAAAATAAAATATTTTTTATGTGCTGGAAATTTATTTCCATTTTTGGCAAGTTCGAATATGGAAAATTTTTGTCATTTATGGCAATTCCGAATTTCGAATTTAATAATTGTATTTAATTATTGTGACTGTTGGGCAGAGATCTGTTTGGAATCAACTAATTATTTGACTATGACACTTGTATCACAATAGAATATTTATATTAATTGCAGGAGGACAAATGGAACAGCCATGTTAAAATTAGTTGACCATGACTCCATGAGTGGGGAACATGTTGGAATTGCCTCTAGGATGATTATGAGAAGTGGAAAATCAAAGATTTGGCCATTGGAAGCCCCTGAAAATCAGGGATTAAGAGAGCTGCGAAAATCCCCAAAGGAGGGAAAAAGACCCTGGCAAAAATTGATAAATAGCATATGCGAGGAGGCGGGACGCTGCCAAGTATGCTGGGAAAAAGATTTTTGAGCTCTCTTGTTGTTATGAACACTACGGATTGAGTGTGAGGCAAGAGGAGCCTACTGAAATAGATTTTCCTTGCTGTTATGAGCACTGTTGAGTAAGTGTGAGGCAAGAGGATAATTGTTGGAGTTGAAGGACATTGTTGAGGAGAAGTTTCCAAGTTCGCCCTCATGGATTCATGGTCAGGCTAGGGGGTGAATCGGGCAATTGAATTTGGCCTCCCTGTTCTACGGTTGGGAGGAACGTCGCTATTCCCTTTGTCTTCCCGCGGATTGGATTTAGATATGTTGATCTACCCCTCTCTATTTTTGGCTATGTTTTGATTGATGGCAGGTATCTGTTGTGTGATTATATCTAATTGTGTTAATGTAAACCTTTCCCTCTCTGTTCTTGGATGTTTTGTGTGTAACTGATATTATGCATCTAATCCTTTCTAAATTTGAAATAATTCTTTCAATGGATGACATTTATCATGGTATTAAATGTACAACCACAGTCTAAATTTTGGAGTGGTCCCTCCCGAAATCTGGAAGTGCTAGGTAAGTTTATTTTTATAGAAGTTGAGTTTAAGAAAGTCGGTCCATCTATGGGTTAGGTTTAATCTGAAGTCAAAATACTAGATGTACAAAAATTTGGAAAGTTAAAGAATTATGGGAACCCCCGGGAACCAAACTCAGATCCCTCGGATCATCAATTATAATTTCCAAACTTTGATGGAATGATATTCTTATTCATGTATTTACATAGATGCACAGATCTAGTATTGTTCACGTTTAATGCCGTGTTTAAAGAGGCTCTAAGTGAACATAATAGGAGTTACCTTTTACAGAACTTGTTACCCTATTGTACCCCTTTTATAGATTATATGTGTATAAAACTCAGAAGTTAGATTTTTTGGAATCCTGATAAGTAAACGGATATTGAATCCTTCTACACCTATTGTTTCAGAGAATGAAAGTAAGAATACCAGTACAAGGAAAAATCTTAGAATTATGAAAATAATGTGATTTTCAGCATTCGGGACTTGTTGGTTACATTTATACGAAGTTTCCTTGCTTTTCCAAACCTCGAAACCCTGAATCTCGAAATACCGAAGTGTTAGTCCCACGCCCTTCACCTTTCGAAATTTGAGAGTTGTTGTGTGTTGTTGTTTGGCATTTGAAACCCCGAAACCCTAAATCCTGAAATCTCGAAATATGGGTCTTACCTTTCTTTTCTTTCGCATTTCAAAAGTTTGTTCATGTTGATGTTTGGACACCGGAACCCGTGAAGTTCCGAACCCCGAAATCCCGAAATGCAAGACCCACTTTTCCTTTTTCACATTTTCGAAAGTTTGTTTATGTTGATATTTGGACACTAGAACTCGCGAAGTTTCAAACCCCAAAATCCCAAGATACGGGTCTCACCTTTCTTTTCTTTCACATTTCAAAAGTTTGTTCATGTTGATGTTGGACACCGAAACTCGTGAAGTTCCGAACCCTAAAATCCCGAAATGCGAGTCCTACCTTTCCCTGTTCGCATTTTCGAAAGTTGTTTTGTGTTGTTGGGCACTTGTACTCGTGAAATCCTGAAGTACTGGTCACCTTTCGCAATTTTGGGAGTTGTTGTGTGTGTTGATGTTTGGCTTTTATACTCGTGAAACCCCGAATCCCGAAATCCCGAAGTGTTGGCCCACAATCTTTACATATTTTGGATTTCATAAAACAACGGGGTCCTTCATTTTGTTCAGCATTTGTGATCACCGAAACCTGATTGACCTCTATTTCTTCACAAAGTTGTAGGAACATAGTGGAATTATTTTTATAGGGACAACTCAAATATTGTAATGTATGGACTGGTAGAAAACGTTGGAGGATCTTTATCTGGGATAGAAGTATAATAATAACTGTTCATATTACAAGTCACCATGTACGGGGCATGACAAGCACCTAAATTATTATACGGAGAAAGATATGGGTATATACTTACTTGTAGGTGGAAATAAGTACAAATGTTAATAGAGAGTTAAAGTGAATTTCCTACAGTAAAAATGATAATATCGCCTTTACACGCGCACATAGCAGATAGTCAAGTTACCTATTGTTCTAGCAGTCATGAAGATCCAGACTTGCAATCACAAGCATAATGAAATGTGCAAAACTGAATTTCTTTGACAACTTTCTGTTTGAAGTAAACTAGACTGGTGTAATGATGTCTTTATGGATCGAATTGAATCTTACCTTCTCTTAAACTCTAAGCTTAAACAAAATTGAATTATGTCATAGAAAAAAAAAATTATGGTAAATTTGAGGTACATTGCATATGGTATCAGAGCAAAAGTTACAACACTAGGCCTGAACAAGGCCACATTAATTGCTTAGTATATATTCTGATTTATGAAAAAACTAATAAATCATGTGGATTACAAACAAAAAGATTTTTTGTTTTGTGTTGAATAACGGCAACTCAAGAAGGTGCAGAAATCAGGGTGGAAGAGAATCCACAACAAGGACCTCCTGGAGATCCAAGATAGAACAGTGATGGAAGCTCACCCACGGAGGTGTTGGAAACAATGAGGAACCTTATTGTTGAACTACAGGTCTTCAAGGCCGACTATGAAAAATTGAAGAAGGCACAACAGGAACAACAAGAGATAAATGAAGTCCTGTTGCGTAGTATAGTAACCAAGAAAAGCCCAAAAGATGATAACCATGAGGAGGAGGTCAGCAAAAGGGCCTCCAAGAATTCTGGTGCGAAAACAGAAAAAGGAGACAGTTCATCTAAAATGATACATTCAGCTGAAGACAAAACCATACCAGACAAAAAAGGAAAACAAACCGACCACCTTGAAGGAGAATTAAAAAGATTAAACCAACTACTTTTGATGGAGAATCCAGGACAGGAGAAGAAGTCGAGGCATGGTTGTTGGACATCAAAAAATACTTCCAAATCTACAACTATTCTAGTAACATGAATGTCAGAATGGCCATCTACAATCTGAAGGGGAAGGTCAGCATTTGGTGGCAGGACCTGAAATTGGCCAAGGGCCTAAAAGAGAAACAGTTGGAATGGTCCAACT
>JZKD02S1264033.1:185119-209582 GCA_000966675.3 Picea glauca | reverse complement strand
ATATATGGATGAAGGTTGATAGCACCACCCTGGATGCTTTGATCCATTTTTCTGAGTTTTTGGCATAAACATGTCTACCAGGAGATGTTGCAGTTCTCATGTACTCTACGGTGAGCACATGTCCCCAAGTAGGAGTGAAATGATCCCCATTTTGTCTATAACTAAGGATATTATGTCTTGAGGCCCTCAGGTTGCAGATATGGAGTTTCGAGAGACTACATGATCAACAGTACCATTTTGCACATTTGGAGACCCTTCTCACCACCACAAAGGTTGTTGATTTATAGATGAAATCTACCACATTAGTTGGCTTCCAGAAGGCAGTGGGCCTTTCTCCATGAGGTACAATTTAGTATTATGGTAAGCATTGTTTCAATACTTAATCCATTTGAGTATGTTGTATCTTATATTCCTCTAGATTTCATGATATATTCTTGGACATTATTCCTTTTCCCTATTTCACCTTGGTGGTTGACATTGTTCCCTAGTAAGTGTTCTTCCTTGGGGATGGGTTTTCTACTAGGTACTCCCTTCAAGATCCATTGAACTAATCTCGACCATACTTACCAATTTCCATCATTTTCCCCCCATTTCCTTATCTCTTGGGATTTTAGGGGCTATTGACCCAATAATGGTTTGTCCCTCATTCTATGGGAAGAAGGGGTTGAACGCCTAGAGGGATTGATGTTGGGTAAAAGATAAAATCCTATGTATAAAATTTATAGATGCTTCTCCCAGACATCATCTAAGAATGAAATGAAACACTTATCTTTGAGTAAAGGGGGACCCACAATAAAATATGATTAAAAATTCTTAAAATGTTAGTTGAAGGATAGGAGGTCTCATCATGAGCTGGCCTATCATGTCCATGAATATATAGTGGTATTCCATTACCATAATTTGGTCACTAGGCCAAGGCAATGGCTCTCAATTACATGGTTGAGAGAAAGGGCGTCTCATCATGAGCCAACCTTCTCATTTCCACTAGGTGTTTGTGGGTTACATTGTCATTATATGGACACCATGCCAAGGTAGTGGCCTTCAATATTTCCTCAAAAATATGAAAGAATGTAAAAGAATGGTCTTGGAAAAAGTTCATTTTCGAACGAAGGTACCACACACCCTCTATAAAGACACCGATGAATGAGACACTATGACCTCTTGTATGTCATAAGCCCTATGCCCATTGCCTCTTGACCCTAACCAATTCACCCAATTTACATGGCTTAGAGAGGGATCTCTTGGAAACTTTCCTTGACCTAGGGAAATATCTACCCAATAGGACACCTTGCCAACCCTCCCATATTCAAGATTGACAAGTCGCATAATGCCTTTGAGAACTTAATTGTATTATATAGTGATATTTTATGCACATGATTGGGTGGCTCATTTATTGATTGGATTCACTTATCATGATTTTATAACTTGAGATCCTCGTAGGGTATGCTTATTTGTCTTTGCAAGACCTAGTTGGTGGATAGTTTTGGAAGAACAATCCTAGCTTGTGATTCCATGGGGCTTGAATCCCACAGGTGGATGCCAAGGGCCCGCATGCTATATCAGAAAGATCAAACTTGGAAGGCCTTAAAAATGACTTTGACGACATAACCTATCCCCCACATTCCAAATGTTTTTCCAGGGAGATGAAAAACGTCATGTCTAGAGGCATGACATCACCTAGGGGGTTAGGGTTTGGTGGTGTGGTTGATGCATTGGCACTTGGATGTTTTGAGGAGAAATGGGATTTTACCATGAAGGAATCAACTTGGATACATGACATGTGGCTTTGGAAAGTCTAGACACCCTCCTCCTACAATAATGACTCGCTCCAAATTCCAAAACGTCCCCTAAATAGGTGACGTCTTTCTAAAATTAGGGTGTTCTTATGTGTAAAAGTGAATTTTAAATTAATTGTTTAATATTAATTTTTTAAAGGAGGAATATTAGGGTTTTTTATCCTTATTATTGTGGTTTACCCCTAAATATGTGGAGAAGTTACCTTAGTGAAATTTTGTATAAATAAGAGTTCATAATATCTCATTTTATCATAACTCTCCCTCTTGTGAGAAGTACTTGGTCTGAAATTTTCGCTACCTTTGGAAAATTGTCTCTGTTTTTCTCTTGTTTATGGTTATCTCTTAATGTATTGTTGATGAAAGTGATGCACTATCCTTGGAAGTATTCTCTCTTGATGTTGTGGTGGATTATCTTAGCATTTTCCTTGAATTGGTATGGTTTTTAATTCCATGTTATCATTTGTTTCAATTCAAGGATATTGTGATAGGAGCTAGGTGGGAATTATAAGGGAATACACCCCCACCATAGTATCCATCATTTTATGATACATATTATTGGTTAAAAAAATGTTTTCTAAGAGAAGTATATGTTGTATTTTTCTTATTTACAAAGAATTAGTGTTACTAGTGTTCTTTTACTTCATTACCATTAACATATATATCATGTACTGAGCAGTAGAAAAATAAATAAGAGATAGAAAATAACACAAGATATTTACCCTGGGAAAACCCCAAATGGGGAAAAACCTAACAACCTTTCTTAGATAGATTTTGTTCACAAAGAAAGTCCAATCAGATAAACCCTAGCCCAAGTGCTAGATCAACTAGAAATACCACCCCAATTGCCCCAGTTGCACCATACAAAGGTAGTGCACCTCCTTGAGGAGTAGTGCACAAGAGAGAGATACCAAAAGATCAGACAAGAATAAATTTTGTAGTTGTAGCTACTACATCGCCTCTTCCAAACTTGTTCCTTGCTTCTGTGTAGCTGGGAGAGTGTGAGTGAGTGAACAAATGACCTAAGGCAACTCCTTATTTATAGTATTTATGTACTTCTATTTGGGCTAACTTCTCTTCTGGGAAGGTGTCTTTTCATTATACTTTATTCTTCTAGGTTGACTTCTCTTCTAGGATATTTCAACATCTATCCAATGGATCTCTTTATTTTGAAATATTATCTGCATACAAGAAAGGTCATCTAGGAGGGAAATATCCTTCCGCAGCTACCAAAACACCAACACTCCCTCTTAGCTAGGGAGGCATATTTCATGATGTCTTCATATGGTATTCCATTAACTACTCTGCAATCTTCTAGTAGGAACACGACTACTACAATGCCTTCGGTAGATCGAATCATCAAGAACAATCTCTGCGATCAAATAGTAGCACACACAGCTACATCCAAATGATCTCGTAATCTCCATGACAATCATCTAGTAGCACACAACTAATACAATGTCATCCAATAGATAAAAATTGTTTCCAAGTTGTACACAACTGCTATCCACTGACACACAGTGACTTTTAGTGGAACACATCCACTGTAGTAGCACACAGATACTTTCTGGAGTCACACAGCCTCTGCCAGTGGAACACATCCACTGTAGTATCACATAGATATTGTAAAAAGACACAGAGTCTCTGCCAATGGTACACAACCACCGTAGTAGCACACAACTACTATCTAGAGACACACAATCTTTGCTAGTGGTACACAACCATCAAATTAGCACACAACTACTGTCTGGAGTCACACAGCCTCTGCCAGTGGAATACATCCACCATAGTAGCACACATCTATTGTCTAGAGACACGCAGTCTCCACCAGTGGTACACAACCACTGTAGTAGCACACAACTACTTTACGGAGTCATGCATTCTCCTCCATAGACTTACAACTATGTCTGATATGTTTCTTCTCTCAATAGGTATGACATTGCATTACCCCCTCAGTCACATCACATGATTGATCTTGGGAACCCTTGGACAAAGGTGTTAGTCGACATGAGAAGAAACAACACACCTCCCTCTCAATGAGGGTGGACATTTGGCAACACTCCAAGCTTATCCCTGAAGTACTCATACTTCACTCTTGACAAGGGCTTGGTGAGAATGTATGTTATTTGCTCGTTCGTGGATATGTACTAAAGATTCACAAATCTTCTCTCCCCCATGTCATGGATGTAATAATATTTGATATCTATATAATTAGGCCTATCATGGAATGCATGGTTCTCGGTAAGCTTCACGAAACTTTGTTTGTCACAGTGTATCAAATTTGGCTCCAATTCTAGATAATATATCTTGGCTAGCAACTTCTGGAGCCACACTGCTTCATGGATTTCCACGCTTGTTGCAATATAATCCTCTTTTGATGTATTGATTTCCTCTGATATTGGCTTCCTTATCAACCATTATATCATGCTTGATCCCATACTAAAATAGCATTTGGAAGTACTCTTTTGATCCACTGCACTCCCTACCCAGTCAGAATTTGTATATTCCTACAGCTTCACATCTCCACTTAAAACATATCGCAATCCATATCCAACCGTACCATGAAGGTACCTAAACATATTCTTTGTTTCCATCCAATGTACCTATATAGGTTCAACTATGTTTTGATTCAAGGTATTCACTACAAACTATATCTTTGTCCTAGTGTTAACCAGGTACATTAAGGATCCAATCAACTATTTGTACATTGTGGGATCCATCAAATATGAAGACTTGTCACTCAAGAGATTCATATTTATAGTCATTGGTGTGGTCATGGACTTGCAATCCATCATCCTGATTCTCTATAAAATATCAACAGTATATTTTCCTTGGCTAAGGAAAATCTCATCTAATCTTTGCCACACTTCCAATCTCAAGAAGTAATGCATCATACCTAGATCCTTCATCTCAAAATCTAAAGTGAGCTCCCTCTTGAACCCAACTATGAGATGCTCATCTCTTATTAGAAATAGGTCATCCACATGTAGGATCAATGGGAAAACATCAGATAACTATATTATTTGGCATATCATTCCCTAGGTGCCTACTTAGGTCCATACAAAACCTTCTTCAATCTACATACATGAGACTCCTTCCCATGTATCTTGTGGTTTGATGCAGGAGCATCTCCCACATCAAGAGAGCCAGTGCGGAAGCGGAGGACAGCTTGACAAGTGACAGCACAAATTTTGAAAACACCTTGGAAGTTGTAGCACGATCTTAAATGAAGTCATTTAAGAATAGGCACACTTGTATAATGTAAATGGACCATGATCCTTTAAGCTCTCGTCCTTAGTAGGTAGAAGGCATTTAAAGTAGTTAATGCAGGTAGATAGAATTTAATTCTAGATTAGACAGTTGTAGAGTGCAAGAGGGAAACGAGATATAGACACCCTCATTGTGTATTGTAACATTATTGAAGTTAGAAGCAGAAGAGCATAGGAGAAGCAGAGAGCTGTGTAAGAACACCCATGTACTGATATTTGAATTAATAGAAGATTTTGATTCAAATTCATGGTTTTTGTGTTGTTCTCTGTGCATTGATGTTGAATGATATGCTCATGAATGTTTGCTTCCTGTTATACATTTGCTTTATGTGCTGTGTATATGATTTCATGTTTAGAGTTTGAAGTCTGAAAGGGAGAAGGAATGAGTTTCAATTGTTTCTCTATCTGAGCAAGGAGTTCCTGCAAGGAGTGCATTTGAAGTGTCCGCAAGGAGTGCATTGACAGGGGGCTCAGGTAGTTTAGCTTTTGTTCTCATTCACCCAAAGGTGTAGTCAGGCACAGGAGCCGTGCAAGGAGTGCACAGGCCAAGTGAAGTTCAGGGTTGCGAACCTGAGCGAGAGTTGAAAGACTATTGCTACAGATGTGCACAAAGTCGAAAGGATTCAAACACTTAGACGTGTTTGAAGGTTGCCACAAGGAGTGCATGCAAGGGTCTTTTATAAAAGCTCATGAAGGATAAGGCCTTTGAGACTGTTGGGGAGCAGCGCAGGAAAGCTGTGACTGGAAGTTTGAAGGAAGTGTCGTAATTTTGCGCTACAGGTGGACGAGTTCTAGGATGAACACTTGGTCGTTTGTAGTAATCATTAAGGAAGAACAGACGGACGAAATTCTCTAAGGAGATTTCGTGAAATTTCGTGAGTCATCAGATCTCGCGGAGAGGCAGGGAAGATACAGTAAGTATTCCTGAAGGTTTAAGCTCAGGACAGATAGAATCGTTAATCCAAGCCAGCCAGGATCGTTGGATCACTCGTGGAATTTCCTATCGGGATTTCGTGAGGGAAGAGTCGAAGATTTGGTGGTGGAAATCGTGAAATCGCGAAACGCAATATCCCAACGGGAAAGAGAACAATGTGGGGCCACAAGGGACAGAGAGGTGGATAGGTGGCTCAGTGTATTAGAGTTTCGTGGCGAGAATGCCCGAAACATATGCATTAGGATTCACGATATTGTGAACTCCAAAATTTCGATGGAGTAAAGGTACCATTGAATAGTCAACTCATGAGCGCATCGGAGTTTCGGCATATCGGGGTTCGGGAGTCAGTAGGATGAGTGACTCGACATCGCGAGTGCCGAAATCATGATAGGGCAAGTTCCAAAATAGAAGGAAAGGTCAGCGTTGACTGTTGCCGGGTCTCAGGGAATCAAGGGTACAATGCTCGACCACTAACCTCATGAAGTTGCGAAGTCTGATTCTCCGAGTGCAGAGAGGGGATCGCACGAGAGTTCTATGGGTGCAAATTTCTCGATAAGGAAATAGAAGAGCCTTAGAGTTCTTTGGGCCAATAGAGAAGAGAAGATCCTGTGAGTGGACGTGCTTACGAGCGTACTGTGTCAAGTGGTATCAAAGCACAGAAAGGTTCTTTGCTTTCTGTAGCAGAGAAAGGGAATTCACCATGCTGCCCAGGAGAAGGGATGTGCAATCACCTGATCCACCAGAGGATAGGGAAATGCTAAGAAGAAGAGTCAGATAGATGACAGATCTGGTTGTGGAGAGACAAATGCATGATATACGAGCTAGAATCGAAGACATGGAGACAGCGCAAAGACGCACAGTCAGTGCAGGGGATCTGAGTGATTCCGAAAGTGAAGTTGAGGCTGAACATGAAGAAGAAGTTGCAGTTGAAGATGCATCAAACGAGCATTTGATCAGAGCTATTGCAAGGATGGGTGCAAGAGAAAATATGGACATTCCAGTTTACGAGGGAAATCTGGATGCAGAGGAGCTTCTAGACTGGATTAGAGCTCTAGACACATACTTCGACTATGAAGATGTCGAAGAAGATAAGAAAGTCAACCATGCTGTCATGACATTGAAAGGACATGCAGCATTGTGGTGGGATGAACTACAAGCTGACAGACGTTGTAAGGGCAAGCAGAAGATCAAAAGATGGGACAGGATTATCGCAAAGATGAAGGCGAAATTCATCCCCAGGGACTATCATATTACTTTGTTCAGGAGGATGAAAAACCTGAGACAGAAGCTCATGACAGTGAAATAATACACTGAGGAATTCTATAAACTGAACATCAAGGCAAGTCATCAGGAGAGTGACGATGAAAATTTTTCCAGATACATGAATGGCCTGAGATATGGTATCCAAGATGAGATGAGCAGGGTAACCATCCAAATGGTGGAAGATGCTTATCAGATGGCTCTGAAAGCCGAGGAGAAGCTGAGCCAAAAACATGGTCAAAGAGGTCGATGCAGAAGTCAGCCTAGAGGAAAATCAATTGGCGAGGAAAGATACCAGAATCCCAAGGAGGAATGGAAGAAACCTCTGACTCAAACAGAGAGAGGTGGGACCTCACATAGAGGGCCATATGTTGAATATAGAGGACAACATACTGAGCAGGGAGGAGACTATGTTGACAACAACACTTTTCCTCATACTAGAGGAAAAGGAAGAGGAAGAGGTGGAGTAATTACATGCTTCACATGTGTAAAGAATGGGCACAAGTCTTACGAGTGTCCAGAGAAAAAGAAGGACATTGGAGAAGCTCACATCACCGAAGGACAGAGGTGGGATGTTGAAGTAGAAGACGCTGAAGGCAGAAGATCGTTGATGATGCGAAAAGTCCTTTTGACACCTGAGAAGGAGGTGGAGAGTTCAGTCCAAAGGACCAGACTTTTCAGGACTGCTTGCAAGACCAAGGACAGGGTATGTAAGGTCATTGTAGACAGTGGTATCATGGATAATCATGTTTCTACAGAGATGGTAGAGAAGCTGGAGCTGGAGACGACTGATCATCCAAGCCCATACAGAGTTTCGTGGCTACAGAGAGGACATCAGGTAACTGTCACTAAACAATGTTTAGTTGAATTCAAGATAGGAGGATATAATGCTAAAATATTGTGTGATGTCATTCCTATGGATGTTTGTCTTCTATTGCTAGGTAGACCATGGAAATATGACAGGAATGTGATTCATGATGGGAGAATGAACACATACACCCTGGAGAAGAATGGGAGGACACACATGTTGTTTCTGATAAAGGATAAGGAGGTGAAGCCGGAAGTAAGAAACATAGTACTTCTCATGAGTGGGAAGGAACTCCTTACAGAAGTTAAAAAGAAGGAGGATCCACAGTTCATTGTGGTCAAAAAACCAAAGATTGTTCTGACTAGCGCAAGAGTGGATGATTTACTAGAAGAAGTTCAGGAACTACTGGAAGAGTTCGCTGATATAATTGTGGACGAATTAACTCGTTCATTGCCACCTATCATAAGTGTGAGTCATCATATTGATCTCATACCAAAGGCCAGTTTTCCAAATAAATCCATGTATAGGTTGACACCACAAGAGAATGAATAGGTCAAAAGGCAAGTCCAGGATTTGTTGGACAAAGGCTTGGTCAGAGGGAGCTTGAGTCCGTGTGTTGTTCCAACAGTACTCAGTCCGAAGAAAGACAGAGGTTGGAGGATGTGTACTGACTCGAGGGCGATCAACAAGATAACCATTAGGTACAGATTTCCATTGCCAAGGATGGATGATCTGATGGATTGCTTAAGTGGAGCAAAGTATTTTTCAAAGATTGATTTGAAAAGCGGTTATCATCAAATTCGCATGAGAGAAGGTGATGAATGGAAGACAACATTCAAAACCAATGAAGGGTTGTATGAATGGATTGTTATGCCGTTTGGATTAACAAATGCACTGAGTACCTTCATGAGGTTGATGAATGAAGTCCTGAGGGATTTCATCGGGAAATTTGTCATTGTGTATTTCGATGACATATTGGTTTACAGTAAGACAGTGGCAGAGCATCTGAAGCATTTGGCTACAGTGATGCAGAAACTATAGCAGGAGAAGTTGTTGATAAACATGAAGAAATCCTCATTCATGAAGAAAGAGCTCATTTACTTGGGGTTTATTATTTCGGAAAATGAGTTGCGGATGGATCCAGATAAGGTGGAGGTAATCAAGGATTGGCCATCACCGAAAAATATATTTGAGGTGAGAAGTTTTCACGGATTGGCTAGTTTCTACCGAAAGTTCATCAGGAATTTCAGTGGAGTTAGCTCAGCAATGATGGACACGGTGAAGAAAAGACATAAATATTTTCGCTGGACAGAGGAGGCTGAGAAAAGTTTCAATCTGTTGAAGAGGAAGATCATGAAACAACTAGTTTTGGTGTTGCCGGATTTCTAGAAGACATTTCAGGTGAAATGCGATGCAAGCGAATTTGCAATCGGGGCAGTCTTAAGTTAGGAAGACAGGCCGATAGCATATTTCAGCGAGAAGCTGAATGAAGCAAAATTGAAGTAATCCACTTATGATAAGGAGTTTTATGTTATCATCCAGGCATTGAAGAAATGGAGGCATTACTTGATCCCGAAAGAGTTTGTCTTATACAGTGACAATCATGCACTGCAGTTTGTGACTTAACAGGAGAAGTTGAATTAGAAACATGTCAAATGGGTTGAGTATATGCAAAATTTCACTTTTGTGATTAAACATATTTTTGGTACTGCTAACAAAGTTGTTGATGCTTTGAGCAGGAAGTGTTTGCTGTTGCAGGAGTTTAGATTCAAAATGTTGGGTTTTGATGATCTCAGGGACATATACGTTGATGATCAGGATTTCAAGGAGGCGTATGAAGCAGCTGAGAATCCAGTTCTCAGAGATAGGATCCATTGGGCCGAATACATGATCTAGGAAGGATTGTTGTTCAAGGGAAATCAGTTGTGTATTCCGAATTGCTTCATGAGGGAGAACCTGCTGAAAGAGAAACACAGTGGAGGATTGGCCGGACACTTCGGTCATGACAAAACATTTGCAAAGCTGAGCGAGTCATACTTTTGGCCAGGAATTCAATCAAAGGTCAAGAGGTTTGTGGACATATGTAGAATTTGCTAGCATTCGAAGGGGAGAAAGCAGAATGCAGGATTCTATCAACCATTGCCCATACCAAAAAAGGTCGTGGGATGCGATTAGCATGGATTTTGTATTGGGTTGCGTAGAAAACAAAGAGGTGTTGATTCAATATTTGTGGTAGTGGATAGATTTTCCAAAATGGAACACTTCATTTCATGTCAAAAAACCAGTGACACAACTCACATTGTGAACCTGTTTTTCAAAGAGGTCATTCGACTTCATGGCTTGCCAAGGAGTATAGTTTCAGATCGAGACACAAAGTTCATAGGGAATTTTTGGAGGACCTTATGGAAGAATCTAGGAACTAACTTGGAATTTAGTTTGGCTTATCATCCTCAGATGGATGGATAGACAGAAGTGGTCAACAGAAGTCTGGGAGACTTGCTGAGAAGCTTGGTGACAGAGCACCACAGCCAGTGGGATAGCATATTACCACAGGTAGACTTTGCTTATAATGACTCAGTTAACAGGAGCACAGGGTAGAGTCCATTTCATATTGTTTATGGCATGTATCCCAAGGGAATTTTTGAACTAAGGGATTCAGAAAAGACTGCGACTAGGAGCGCTAGTGTAGAACAATTCGCAGAGGCGATGAAAGAACTTCACTGCCAGGTGAAGGAGCGACTGCTGAATTCAAGCTAGGAATATAAACACATAACAGATCAACATAGAAGACAACTTCAATTTGAGGTTGGTTATATGGTTCTGTCACATTTGAGGAAGGAAAGGTTCCCGAGAGGAACGTATAATAAGTTAAAAATGAAGAAAATCGGACCATGCAGGGTCTTGAAGAAATTTGGGGACAATGCTTATGAGATTGAATTACCCAATGGGATCGGAATTTATTCGATATTCAATATCTCAGATTTGTACCCATACAGAGCTGAGGAACCAGGGACTGGAACTGAGCATCTAGTGATCCAGTGGACAAAGTAGATGCCAGTTGCAGAGAATCTGTAGACGGAATGCATACTGGATAAGATAGTGAGCAAGAGGACCAGGCGAAAGCAATACTTTGAGTATTTGGTCAAATGGAAGAACCATCCAGTTTAATATGCCAGCTGGGAGACTGAAGCAGAGATACAAAAGCATGGACATACCGTGTAGGAGCTCATGGATAGGATCCCATGAAAGTTTTCAAGTGAGGGAGTATGATGCAGGAGCATCTCCCAGATCAAGTGAGCCAGCGTGGAAGCGGAGGACAGCTGGACAAGCGCCAACACAAATTCTGAAAACACCTTGGAAGTTGTTGCACGATCTTAAATGAAGTCATTTAAGAAGAGGTGCACTTGTATAATGTAAATAGACCTTGAGCCTTTAATCTCTCGTCCTTAGTAGGTAGAAGGCATTTAAAGTAGTTAATGCAGGTAGATGGAATTTAATTCTAGATTAGACAGTTGTAGAGTGCAAGAGGGAAACGGGATATAGACACCCTCATTGTGTATTTCAACATTATTGAAGTTAGAAGCAGAAGAGCATAGGAGAAGCAGAGAGTTGTGTAAAAACACCCATGTACTGATATTTGAATTAATAGAAGAGTTTGATTCAAATTCATGGTTTTTGTGTTGTTCTCTGTGCATTGATGTTGAATGATATGCTCATGAATGTTTGCTTCCTGTTATACATTTGCTTTATGTGCTGTGTATATGATTTCATGTTTAGAGTTTGAAGTATGAAAGGGAGAAGGAATGAGTTACAATTGTTTCTCTATCTGAGCAAGGAGTTCCTGCAAGGAGTGCAGTTGAAGTGTCCACAAGGAGTGCATTGACAGGGGGCTCAGGTAGTTTATCTTTTGTTCTCATTCACCCAAAGGTGCAGTCAGGCACAGGAGCCGTGCAAGGAGTACGCAGGCCAAGTGAATTTTAGGGTTGCGAACCTGAGCGAGAGTTTAAATACTACTGTTGCAGGTGTGCGCAGAGTCGAAAGGATTCAAACACTTAGACGTGTTTGAAGGTTTCCGCAAGGAGTGTGTGCAAGGGTCTTTTATAAAAGCTCAGGAAGGATAAGGCCTTCGAGACTATTGGGGAGTAGCGCAGAGAAGCTGTGACTGGAAGTTCGAAGGAAGCGTCGTAAGTTTGCGCCACAGGTGGACGAGTTCTGGGATGAACACTTGTTCGTTCGTAGGAATCATTAAGGAAGAATGGATAGACGAAATTCTCTGAGGAGATTTTGCAAAATTCCGTTAGGCGTCAAATCTCACGGAGAGGAAGGGAAGATATAGTAAGTGTTCCCGAAGGTTTAAGCTCAGGACAGATAGAACCATTAATCCAAGCCAGCCAGGATTGTTGGATCACTCGTGGAATCACCTATCGGGATTTCGTGAGGGAAGAGTCGAAGATTTGGTAGCAGAAATCGTGAAATCATGAAACGCAATATCCAGATGGGCAAGAGAATAGTGTGGGGCTGCAAGGGACAGAGAGGTGGAGAGGTGGCTCAGTGTATCAAAGTTTTGTGGCGAGAAGGCCCGAAACATATGCATTAAGACTCACGATATTGCGAACTCCGAAATGTCGATGGAGTAAAGGTACCATTGAATAGTCAACTCGCGAGCGCATCAGAGTTTCAGCGTATCAAGGTTCGGGAGTCAGTAGGACGAGTGACTCGACATCGCGAGTGCCGAAATCATGATAGGGAAAGTTCTGAAATAGAAGGAACGGTTAGCATTGACTTTCGTTGGGTCTCGGGGACTCGAGGGTACAATGCTTGACCACTGACCTCGCGAAGTCGCGAATTTCGATCCTCCAAGTGCAGAGAGGGGATCACATGAGAGTTCTGTGGGTGCAGATTTCCCGATAAGGAAATAGAAGAGCCTTAGAGTTCTTTGGGCCAGTAGAGAAGAGAATATCCTATGAGAGGACGTGCTTACGAGTGTGTTGTGTCATGGTTTCTCTATGTACACTTCTTCTGGCTACTAGAGAAAGTGTATCTTCATAATATTCTCCCTCTTGCTGAGAGAATACTTATCCACAAATCAATATTTTTACATCTCTATGCTTCCATCTGCAGCATGATTGATCTTATAGATAAACTTGGAAGTCACTATTGACTTCCCTTCTAGTATCGGAACCACCTCTCACACATCATTCTTCATGATGGACTGATACTCCTCCATCATGGCATCCTTCCATTCCTACTTCTCAACAACTTATTTAATGTTGTAAGGCTCTGAAAAAATGATGTTACTCATCAGCGCCACATAGCTTAGAAAACATGTGTGGTTTCTGGAACTAAGGAAAAATCTATATCCCAATCCTTATGACTGGTCTCCTCCTCTATCACTGCAGCAAGGTCTATCGAGACAATGGAATGCTCCCTAGAGATATCACATCTCCTAGAAGCCTCTGAATCTTCTATCTAGCCTCCTCAACTCATGGAACCTGTATGTTAGTCCTGGAAGACGTCTCTCTCTTCTATATGAATCTGAGAAGGAATACTTTATGAATGAAAGTCTCTAAGCCACTGACTCTCTTTGAGATTAGGAACACTCTAAATATGTACACTCCCTCTGAATATTGAACCCCTCTAAGTCTATATGATCTTTGAAGCCACCTGCTTTTGTTGTATATTTTGACTTCTTCTAAATTTTGATCTCCTATGGGTTATACTGGGAGGTTTCACCTCCCTACTAGATCCTAAGGGTTGACTCCCTCTGAAATCTACCTCCTTTTGATATGGTACTTGGTGGGGTCACCTGCCTCACCACGGATGGAGTCATTTGCTTCTCTTGATAGTATGGCTTATTAATGCCATGTATATGTATGAGAACATGCTTGTTTTACTGCATTGTTTCTAAGTAGGTCCCTTCTGGCACTACCAACTCTTCCTGATGATCTGAAGAGTGGTAAAATTAGTTGTATTGTCATATTTGGAGCCTTCTACTCCTCACAGTCAATCTCCATAAGAGACACTCTTCTTTTTCTTGTTCTTTACATGGGTGTGTACGTTCGTGTACATAGTTCTATGTCTCGGTTAGAGACTGTCTAAATAGTTTCCTCCTGCAATCATCATCATAGATCCTTCTCAGATCTATCACATGTTTCTTTCCTAGAACAAGAGACAAGAACAACATTTCCATGGTAACCTCCATGGAATGATTAGTAATCAAGAACATCTCCTAGAGGAGATCTATTTCATCTTGCAAACAAGTATATCATTAATAATGAACAATGAGCATTTTCTTAATGTTAGTCGTACCGATAGACAATATTCAAGTGTACCTAAATATTTGATAGCAATAGAAAATAATAAAGTTGTAAAGACTATTATCCTAGGTATAATACTTTCTTAAGCAACAATAATAGAAAATACCAAAACTGATATGCAAACTTGGAGTCTGGTGTTGTTGTCATGCTTGAGTTTCATTCTATCATTCATATGAAAACACCATTGTCTAAAAGACAAATTCTTCATCCTTTGATGCCTTTGAGTGCTCTTCTGCATCTGCTACATGTGCATGGTGTTTCTTCTTTTCCTTTTCATTTCTATCTGGACATTGAAAGGCATAGTGTCCCGGCTTCTGGAAATTGTAGCATATGATATTTGACGCATCCTTCTTGTAATGAGGTCTCTTAGAATTCTTCGGGTTGCCTTCTTCCCTTTTCTTTCTCTTCTTCACTTGTTTTTCAAGTGCTTGGTTTTCCTCATCATCTACCTTTTGTTTCTTGGACATCAATCTAGATTTCTCTTGAGAGAAATATCCCCATAACTTGTCAAACTTGGGTAACTTCCTTCTTGCAAAACTTACTTGGAAAAATGGGTCCCAAGAGTGAGGGAAACCATTTAGCATAGTGGTTGCTAGTTCATCATCTTCTACTAGATATCCAATGGCTACTAACTAGTCTTTGATCTATGAGATCCTTGTAAAGAAGATAGTTATCATCTATGACTTATTCATAGTCACATTTCTGAGCTGATGTCATAGGGTAAGATTATGAATTATGTTCTTGCTGCCACAGAGTATGGTTAGAGCATCAAAAATCTCCTTTTTATTATTTAGTTTTGATATATTGGATATCAAGTGAACCTTGATTGAGTCTGTCAAGATCCTCTTGGCCTTGACCTCATTCTTCTTGAACTTTTTCTTTGCTTCTTCATCTTCAGGTTCTGGAAGCATATTCTTGATGTGATCCAATAATTCATTATCTTCTAGAATGAGTTTCATTCTATTCTTCCAGGATCTGAAGTTATATGCTCCATCCAATCTATCCTCAACTCTCACACTGGTTGACATTTTTTGTCGATAGAAACCCTAGCACTAAAAAACCTTGATTTTTCATACTTCTCCAAACTATATGTTTAGGGTTTCAAGGGGTGTGCTAGAGTAGGGCACATTTATTTGTACAATAATTATCCCCAACTTCCTTGGGAAAGTTCTCAACAATCTTGACAGGGTGTTGCAGCTGCAAGGTGTTGCAAGGTGTCATTGTACCGATTTTCCTTCCAGTGGTTAAACTATTCTGAAGGTAACCAGCTCTGATACCATGTTGTATTTTCCTTATTTAAATAGCATTAATGTTACTAGTGTTTTTTTACTTTGTTAACATTAACATATATATCATGTACTAAGAAGTAGCAACATAAACAAGATATAGAAAAGAACACAAGATATTTATCCTAGGAAAACCCCAAATGGGGGAAAAACCCAGCAACCTTTCTTAGATAGATTTTGTTCAAAAAGAAATTCCAATAAGATAAACCCTAGCACAAGTGCTAACTCAACCAAAAATACCACCCCAACTACAGCAGCAACACCATACAAATGTAGCACACCTCCTTGAGGAGTAGTGCACAAGAGAGAGATACCAAAAGGTTAAACAAGAATAAACTGTGCAGTTGTAGTTATTGTGTCACCTCCTCCAAAATTGTGCCTTGCTTCTGTGTAGCTGGGAGAGTGTGAATGAGTGAACAACTGAGCTAATATTCCTTCTTATTTATATTCTTCCTGTCCTTCTAGTTCGACTGACTTCTCTTCTGGGAAGGTGTCTTTTCATTATACTTTACTCTTCTGGGCTAACTTCTCTTCTAGGGTATTTCAACATATGTCCAATGGATATCTTTCTTTTGAAAACCTCTCTGCATCTAAGAAAGGTCATATAGGAGGTAAATATCCTCTCATAGCTACCAAAACACCAACAATATAAGGGCATACATCCCCACCAAAGTCTCCATCATTTTATGCTACATCTTATTGGTTAAACAAGGGTTTGCTAAGAGAAGTATAAGGGAATACACCCTCTTAGATTAAACCCTATCTAGAAGAAATTTCCTTGGGGAGTAAGAGAATTTACACCCGCAAGGAGGTATCTTCTCCAGATATTTCTTTGCATGACCCAATCAACCCAATTATTAAGAGCACTAGTCATTTATTTATTGCATTGGAGAAACAAAAGTATTTCCTTGGAAAACGTGATTTTACAAGTTTTAAGTCTCTCTCTTTGGGGATGTGTTCCCTGAGCCTTTGTCTCTATTGAATCCCCTTTCAACCACTAAAAACTTCTATTGTAATAGACACTAATATATAGCCATTAGGGCTGCACTATCCCTAGGTAATTAACCCTAACTAGCTCCTAAACTAACCCTAGACCAGGCCTAAATTTCTGCCCTAACCTAGGCACATCCTTTGAGCCAATTACAAGTGATTTTTGTTAGATCATTTTTCTTATAGGTCTTGTTTTTCTACAGCCATAAGGCTTATAACGTGACTGCAAAAACCCTAATATAAAACCACTTATAGCTTTTGTTTTAACCATCAAAATTTGCTAAACGTTTGACAACATGTTCTACTTGGTTTAAGGCATTTCTTGGGTGGTTTCTTTACTGATTTCAATGGCTAATTTTACTATTGTTCTAAAAATATTTATACATCCATAAGCTTGATAATATATCTGTAGTAAAATTTTGTTTCATCCTTTCTATTTGTGCTAAAGTTGTTGAGTAATCATTGGTATTCACATTTGGCAAGTCACTCAACCCATTTGGAAACCCTTAAACCCTCCCAATACTTCATTCCAATACCTTCATACCATTTACATTTGAACTCTAGGGACTTCATCTCCATATTCATCATTCTCTATATCATTCCCCCTAGGGTCATTGGGATTCCCCCCTTGAGGAGATTACCTCACCTCTAAAGTGATGTGTGTTGATTTTTGGACAACAACAAGAAGACAGTCTTCCAGATTAATAATTAATAATATAATTATTAATTATTAATAATATTATTAATATATATAATAATAATAAATAGTTATTATAATTATTACAGACGCATCATTTTATTATGGTCACCATATATGCCTTTATGTTCTCTATGTATTTGGCACATTCATCAACGTAATATATTATCTCATATACAGTATATATAAATAAATATCATATACATAATATACAATCCATCACATCATATCATATAGATTATCATCTCCTATGAAAAATCAACATGGTATCAAAGTGGGACTGGGCTTGAATCCCTCGCAAGAGGGCCTAGAAAAATGAGAGTAGAGTAAAATGTTGGGAGTGTTAAATTTATGGGATACTCTACAGTTCAAGGGGGGCTCCTTTATTGGTTGGTTTCACTAATTAGGTTTGGGCTGACGACCCTAATGATCGGAATTCTATTGCATATTATGGTTTCAGCCTTGGTTCATGACCTGTCACTTGGGCCTGTAAGAAACAACAGGCTATTTCACTTTCTTCAACAGAAGCAGAGTGTTGAGCAGTGGTAAATTCAAGTCAAGAAGCCTTGTGGCTAAGACATATCCTTTCAGAGTTTGGATTCAAGCAGTAGCATCCGACCAGCCCTTGGTGCGACAATCAGAGTACCATCAAGGTTGCTAAAGACCCAGTTCAATATCAACATAGAAAACACATCGAGCGACACATGCACTTCATCAGAAAGTTCATTCATGATTAAGTTATTGAAGTGCTCTTTTTCCCTACAAAATATTAAGTTGCGGACATTTTCAGAAAGTCTCTTACAGAAACAAAGTTTTCCAAACTTTGATCTATGTTAGGAGTTCAAGAATTTGTCATCGAGGGGGGATAGGCTCTAATTCCTCTATCCTTCTCCTATTGTGTCACTATTATAAATCCTTCAATACTATCCCAATTTTTTATTAAGGGGGGATGTTAGGATATTTAGACACTTAGGAGTTAGTTAATATCTACTTGGTATAATGTGTCGTTAGGTAATAGTGTGTTTCTTAGTGTGTTTCTTTAGTATGCATTTAGTATGCATTTTTAGTTAGGAAATCCAACAATCACAATATGTTCCCAACATAGAGTGATCTGAAATTTCATATTCTCCTCGATCTTAATGGCCATTGATCTATGGCTTAACACCCTATTGTTCCATGATCTCTATTTAAATACCATGGAGGGTCATTTGTCAATGATCGATTGTGATAAACTCTCTTGTAAAATATCTTTGTAACATTTTTCTTTTGCATTAATAAACTGCTCCAAGTGGCCACATTGACTAGGGTCATGGATGTTTCCCTAGAGGGGTTTTACCACGTCAAAACATCGATGTGTTGATCTTTGATCTAGTTGTGTGAGTGGTTATTGAAGGTGTTCGTCCTTTGTTGGAATACCTATGTTTTCGAAAACTAGGGCATACATTTTTCGTAAAATTAGCCATCCGGACTGAAAAATGGGTAAACTATTGTCAGACATATGTGCCTTCAAATTTTAGTTTGGCGATTGTGAAGGTCAACAAGATCACTCAGTAATATTTTCAATTTTAGAGAGTCTGAAAAGAGATTAAAGAAGACTCCAAAGAAGCTCCTTTTTTATGTAATCTAAGCTAGTCGAAAAGGATAAATAATCTCTCACTAGATGTCACTTTCATAGTTTAAATGAGCTTGAAAGCAAACAAACCATGCTCTAGGGAAGTCCCATGGGTTGAAGTCAGAAAAAAGAATTTGAGAAGAGAAAATAAGCTTACAACCATAGTCATGATGGGAATAAAAAGTACTCCCAAGCCTACAGGAAACTCATAGCTTGGACGCCAAAATGCAACACAAGGATCTACCTAGGGAATCTATGGAGAGGAAGGATCTACCACCTAATTACGACACTTCTAAAGCATCATGGAAAGTTTTGTGTCTCACTTCAGTGGGATCGACCCTAAGGAAAAATGAAACAAGAAATAGAAAATGGAAAAATGCATGGAGGGGAAAACCTACCATATATGCTAGTTTAAAGATCATTACCTCTCAGAACGGATCAACATGAAAGGAAAAAGTACCAAAGAAAAAATTTCTCCAAATTCCTATATATAAGACCAAAACAATTACCCGAAAGTTAATAAGTCTAGTATAGAAACCTATGATAAAAACATGTGCTAAGGAATACGGAACTTGAAAATAAAAAACCTTAAAAATACAATATGTACAGAGGACCACACAGCCTTGCGGCTTATGCATAACAGTTCTCTAGATATATCTCATTGCTAGGTCCAGGCCAAGGGATTCTTTGGTAATAAAACTGTAAAATTTCCAGTTCATATTAAGGTCAACAATCCATAAACACAGCTTCAAGGAAAGCCTCATCAGAAGGAAATGCAACATCCAATAAAACGGGGCTCGACAACTCACACATACCATGGCTCGAGGTCTTACAAACAACAGGATCAAACATAAGAGGAAAATCCAAACTTCTTGGGCCAATAGGGTAAAGCAAAGGCTTGCATGCCCCCCTTGGATAAAAAACTTGATCAATTGCCAAGACATTGTCTCGAGAAGGAAAAGATCCTTTCTGAGAAGCATTTGAACACCTAGGATAAGATGCCACATAATTCACCTGTGGAGAAAAATATTCCTCTTGAACACTAGGAATTCACAAAGGAGAACACTTAGTTGAAGTCGAACTAGGATGGTGATTATCAAATGAAAGTTGATTGACAATGACAATGCTTCCGTTGTGAGGGAAATACATCACACGAAAGTGCGTAGATACCACAGCCTTCATAGCATACACATAATCACACCCAAGAAGCATATTAAAGTCTAAAGGTCATGGTTGAAAGACACATCACTCCCAAAAAGAAGAGTGGGATTAGCCAAAGATTGCATCAGCAATGTCACTTCCTTAGACTTGTCACTCTCCAAGAGAAGAGTGAGATCGACTGAAGATTGCAACAACGTGGCCACTTTCTCAATCATTGGTTGAATAGGATGTGAGACAACATGTTCAAGAGATGCATCACCCTCCAAAACAAGAGTGGTATCGGCCAAATATTGCATTGGAACGACCACTTCATCAACCAAAGATTGATTATATTGTTGGGAAACTGAAGATGACTCAGAACTAAAAGGGCCATCAGTCAAGGACCACACTCTTCATACCACAGAAATAGTAGGACACAAATGAGTAATTTTAACTCCTTTGCAAATATTACAAGGGAACTTGGGCTTACATCCTATACGTCTAGGCTTCTCAACTATATCAATTCCCCCAACATGACTTGCAGTGGTCAGTGATATCCTTCCAACATGACTTGTAGAGGCTAGTAGTTGATCACCAACATGACTTGTAGAGGTTGGTGATTTGTGTGTAGTATTACTAGCAATGACTAGAGTCACTTCGTGAGTTCTTGTTTCAGGAATTTCAGCTTCAACACTTCGCCAAAGTCTTGAAGGCTCAAGTACCGGGGTGGAGGAGAGTAGTCCGATCACCACGGATGGTGGACCATTGATCTGGCTCCATTTCAGATTTTCGGATACCGAGAGTTGGAGTAGTCAAAGACACTCATGAGAAGAATTCTGAAATGTGAAATCATAAAGCACCTTTTGGCACAGCCTCTGGTCACCGTCGGTGGTCATGTGAGGGGAAAGATCTAGCATAACTAAGCTCCTTTTCGACGATCGTAACATGAAGATTCGAGACTCTTCACCACATGATTCTTTAAATCACGAATCGTGAAGTGCTCGTTTGGTTAGCGAGTGGTCACAGCATGTGGTTACATGTTCACGAGAAGGGAAGGAGCCATTCCAACTAACCTCCTTTTCGAATTTTCAGGGATCGCAACTTGGAGTGTCGATACCCTTCAACACAGGATTGTCGAAATGAGAAATGTGAAATGCATTTTGATTAGGCCCGTGGTCACAGCCACTGGGAATATGGAATAAGTGTGAGACCCAGCACTTGTAACTCAATGGTGCAGGTTAATCAAGAATATGATCGAAGGGTTATTGTTTTTCTTCCAAAGTTAAATGATCAATTACGATTCAGTTCGTTGAACTGAATCATGATTCTTGAACTGTTATTGATTCAGTTGCTGAGGCATTTTTACTAGGGTGGATTCAAGTTGTAACTGCAGAGGTTTGTGTGTATTAAATAGACATGAA
Source organism: Picea glauca (assembly GCA_000966675.3). NCBI lineage: Eukaryota > Viridiplantae > Streptophyta > Pinopsida > Pinales > Pinaceae > Picea > Picea glauca. Next base: position 188,055 of record JZKD02S1264033.1, on the reverse strand, counting down.
GTTACTGGGCATCTTGGGGGTTTGCAAGATACCAGATATATAAAATATGCAGAACAAAAATAAAATGCTAGTAATGGCAGAATAACAGTAAAATATGCAGCATAATCTTCACAATAACTCAGAAATGATATAAGAATAGCAATAGAAATAACACTTTGATTCAGAAAGAAATGTTCACAGGCCTCTTCGAGGGGGCAACCTCCAATCGAGTAGCACTATGTTACAATAATCTCCAAGCTAGGGTTTTCATACCCTCGACCCTTATTTATACTAAATATGTCTATTACGAGAAGCATCTAGAGGAAGATCCTTCTAGAAGCGGAAGCTTCTATTAGGTATTCTTACATCCACCTTATTCTATTTTATTGAAAGGCCTTATTAATATGGACCTTTATTACATCCAAATACATTGATCTACCTATGTGCGGGTTAGGACATTAACATGTCTTCCCCCTTAAAAACAACCTTGTCCTCAAGGCTTGAGATGTGGAAACTGCTACAGAATGGTAGTTGGTTCCCAAGTGGCATCTGCTGGAGTCATATCTTTCCACTGTACTATCACTTCCTTGATGGTTCTCTGATGCAGGCAATGCTCACACTGGTCCAAAACTGCTTCTAGCTGTAACCAAATGGATCCTTCTTCAGCTAACTCTGGAAGGTTGGTTTGAATTTGGCACCTGGTTCCAATCACCTTCTTCAAGCATGAAACATGAAAAACAGGATGTAGCTTCGACTGACTGGGCAGAGCTAACTGATATGTGACTTGTCCCACATGCTTGAGAACTGTGTAAGGGCCATAAAATTTAGGTGCTAGCTTCTGACAATGCTCAACCTTGAGGGAAGTTTTCTTATATGGTTGCAGTCTCAGAAACACCTGATCCCCTTCTTCAAATTGACGTTCAGAGCGACCTTGATCTGCTTGTTGGTTCATTCTATTATGTGCCATGACCAAGTTCTATTTAAGGGTATGAAGGATATCCTCTTAGACTGTAAGTGTTTGGTCAACCACCTGGACCTTTGAGGTACCCAGTAAGTATGAGAGAATTGAAGGTGGCTTATTTCCATATACCGCTTCAAAAGGAGTCATGTGAGTGGTTGTATGGTATGTAGTGTTGTACCACCATTCAGAGAGGGGTAACCATTGATCCAACTGGTGTTTTTTTTCAGAGGAAAAGCACCTCAGATATGTTTCCAAACACTTGTTGACAACTTTCGTTTGACCATCCGTCTAGGGATGATAAGCTGAGTTGAGATGCAATTGTGTGCCTTGTAGCTTAAACAGTTCTTGCCAAAAATTGCTTGTGAAAGTTGGGTCTCGATCAAAAACAATAGAGTGCGGCATGCCATGAATCTTGAAGACCTGGTCCATGAAAATTTGAGCCACCATGGATGTAGTAAATGGGTGGTGAAGAGCACAAAAATGAGCATACTTGGAAAGGCGATCCACCACCACCATTATGACTGATTTATTCCCCGATTTGGGTAACCCTGTAATAAAGTCCATAGAGATATCCTTCCAAATAGTAGGGGGAATCGGAAGTAGTTGGAGGGTGCCTGGATATTTGATTGTTTCTCCCTTGTTGTGTTGACACACCTCACATTCAGCGACAAACTTACGAATGTCTTGTTTCATACCATCCCAGAAAAAAGAATGTTTGACTCGGTCATATGTTTTGGTGAACCCTGAGTGCCCCGCTGTGGGTGTAGCATGAAGCTCAGAAAGCACCATGGATTGGAGCTTGGATTGTTTACTTAAATACAAGTGGCCTTTGTATCGAGGCTCATCCTAGATCCAGGAGTACCCTAGGGGAGCCGGAGCCTTGTTCTGCAGTTGCTGGATCAAATGCGAACTTTTGGGATCTTGAAGCCATTCCTGGCGCACAGCCTGGAGCCAATCGGGTACAATGAAGGAAAGAGAAAAAATGGATCCTTTGTCTTCATATTTTCGGGACAGTGCATCTGCCACAACATCATCTTTTCCCTTCTTGTAAATGATCTCATAACCATATCCAAAGAGCTTAGTCACCCATTTTTTTTGTTCCTGGGAGGAAATTCATTGTTCCATAAAGTACTTGAGGATTTGATGGTCGGTATTAATTTGGAAGCGTTTCCCCAAGAGATAAGGATGCCACAACTCAACGGCATGCAGAATCGCCAACATTTCTTTTTCATAAATGGGTTTGCCCAGATTCCTTTCAGACAATTGCTTGCTAGTGAAGGCCAAAGGTTGACCCTCTTGCATAAGGATAGCGTCAATTCCTTTCCTTGAGGCGTCACATTCCAACACAAAGGTCTTTGTGAAGTCAGGAAGGGCCAGAACCGGAGTGGTGCACATGGCCGTCTTCAAGGTTTGAAAAGCTTGAGCATCTGTTGGAGTCCAAGTGAAAGAGTTCTTTTTTAGGAGAGTCATGAGAGGTGTTGCAATCTTTCCGTAGTTCTTAATGAACTTGCGATAATACCCTGTGAGGCCCAAAATTCCACGCAAGATTTTGAGAGTCTTTGGGTGCGGCCAGTCTTGCATAGCTTCAATCTTTTTCGGGTGCACCCTGATGCTATCCTTTCCCACTAGATGACCCAAGTATTCAACTTCTGAGGCACCAAAAGCACATTTGGATTGTTTCAGAAAAAGTTGGTGCTGAGAGAGTAGGTAGAGAACTTGATCCACATGAGTAATATGGTACGTCCAGGTTTTTCTATAGATGAGTATATCATCAAAGAAAACTAAGACAAAATGATGGAGAAAAGGGTGAAAGACATGGTTCATGAGGCTCTGGAAGGTGGAGGGGGCGTTACACAAACCAAAGGGCATGACTAAAAAATTATAGTGGCCCTCATGAGTGTGAAAGGCGGTCTTGGGAATGTCGGCCTCTTTCATATGTATCTGGTGATAGCCCAAGCGAAGATCAAGTTTGGTAAAGAATTGGGCGCCACTCAAT
>JZKD02S1264033.1:157772-185069 GCA_000966675.3 Picea glauca | reverse complement strand
CAATAAGGAGTTCTTGGACCATTTTTTCAATTTCATTTTTTTGTGCAAAGGGGTGGTGATATGGACGTATATTGGGGGGAAGGCTTCCTGGGACAAGGGGAATGGAATGATCATGAAAACTGTGGGAAGGAAGGAGTCCTTGGGGAGTGGAAAATATTGTTTGATGTTTAGAAAGAAGGGCTTGGAGGTCTTGGGGAACTGGGTGTGTCTCTGTGGCTTGTATGGCGTGGAGTTGGGCAATGACACCAAAATGACCTTTTTTGAGCATTTTTTCCATGCGATGAGAACTGATAACCTCAGGTGAACCAGCAGTGATGCCTTGGAATTTATATTGGTGGCCTCCTTAGTAGAATTGCATGGTTAAGTTCTGAAAATCCATGAAAATGGGACCCAAAGTCCTTAGCCAGTCTGCACCCAACACAATGTCGCAACCACCCATGTCAATAGAAAACATATGGGATTTTAGGTGGTAGTCACCTATTTGGAGATGCAAATTTTCATAGTGCCGGCCACATTTCATAGAACCACCATTGGCAATCATGATTTGGAAATTGTTGATAGCATCGATGTAGCAATGTGTTTCTTGGGCAATGCGGCGATGAATAAAATTGTGGGTGCTGCCACTATCAACCAGAATGATGAACTTTCGGTGCTTGATGTAACTAATTATCTTGAGGGTTTGGGGGGCAGAGAAGTCGGTGAGATCATTGAGGGAAATGATTGGTTCCACTTTGGGAGGGTCGGAGGGAGGGTTTATGTTAGTGATTTCTGGTGACTCGGGCACAAGGGGAGTGTGAACATCCTCTTCCGGAATATCCTCAGAGATGGCCATAAAAAGATTTTGTTCCTTACATTTGTGGCCTGGGAAATATTTTTCATCACAATTATAATAGAAGCCTTTGAGTTGGCGTTCATCCATTTCATCCCTGGTCAATTTTTGGATCTTTAGTGGGGCAGAGGGAGTAGTGGGGTTTATTGGTTTAGGGCGAGGGATAAAGGAAGGCTTACAGTTTTGAGAGGAAACAATTTGTTGTGCTTCTTTATCTTTTTTAGTAGCCTCCACCCAAGTCATAGGTCGATCCATGAGGACATGGGCTCGAATCTCCTCCTTGAGGTCACTGATAAAACACTCTCGAGAGAAAGCATCAGTCATGCCCTCTGTTCGAAAATCCAGGTGCTCAAATGTATCTATGAAGTCTTCTATTGTGCCTGATTGCTTCAATTTTGTCAAATGGCCCAAATGGTTGGTGTCAGTGTCAAAGCATTTGTAAAGCTCAGTCACAAATTGGGTCCAAGCAATATACCCTTGACGGAAAGTTTTTCTCCATTACCACCATTGCCAACGTTCTTGATCTAGATGGAGAACACCATACAGGAGCTTGGCCAAGTCATCTGTAATGTTGTAGAGAGATAAATAATGTTCCATTTGGGTGACCCAACCAATGGGGTCTGAGCCATCAAATTTGGTTACATCTACCCACGAAAGGCGTATGTCCCGTTGAAAGTGATGGGGCTGAAAGGAATGGGAAGAAGTTTCACCTTCAGTCTTTTTATGTGCATCAGGAAAAGAGTCATTGGTAGGGATCTTGAGTTTGGTTCAGAGTGATGCAAAGACAGATTCAAGCTGGGTGGTCAGTTTGTGTTTGACTTCCGCCATTACAGACTGCATGACTGCATTTACGGATGCATTTATGGTGGTATTGATGGATGCATCATGGGAGGCAATAGTAGCACTGAGTTGTTGCACTTCTTGTTGGGTCTCGAGGAAACCAGATTGCAAGGTGTTGAAGTGAGACTCTAGTTCTTGGCTACGAGTATGGGCCATGAGGATGGGTGAACTAAAAAGGGAGCGAGCGGGGTCAGAATTTTTTGCAGAAAAATGATATGGATGAATGTGATAAGGGAGAAGAGATGAATCTAATGGAATAGGTCTCAAATAATGGTGAAAAAAATTCTAGAATTTTTTATTTTTTTAATAGTTGCGGGGTTATACTTTGGTCTAAAGAATGTTGTAGTGCTAAGATCCCCAAATTCTTAACCAGAAAGAAATGTTTATTTACTTGGCAACCCGAACACAAATGCGCGGCAATAGATCTCGTCGGTTTAATTTTTTTATGTTTATGTTTATATTCCCCAAGGGTTAGGTATTCAAGGGTTCTATAGACAAGGGTTTGCCCTCTGCTATATCTCTTTGATATACGTGTGGGGTCCAACAGTAGTACTCGGCCCAATATCTTAGGGCACTAACTAAGGAGGATAGATCGCACCCTTAGCAATACTACCCGACTACCCAGGTACTAGAGAGTATCTTCCCGAGTGCTCTTCTCGGTGACACTATAGTAGTCCGGCGGTCGATAGGGTTATCTAAGGAGGGCTTTAGGAAATCTAGGCCGATCCGTACACAGGTGTTTTCTGATGCACTACCACTAGAAGGGGTACCAACAGGGGTTACAAGGGTGGCCAACAAATGTGCACTTAAGAACCACTTGTATTTCCTGCGTGTATGAATCCCTCAACCATGGGTTTATGCATGTAACAATAGATCTATGTGGCTTAAAGACGTCGGAATACATATCTACCCTGAAAAAAAAAAAAAATACCCACAATTTCTGCCAAGGAAAGTGCTTTGATACCACTTGCAAGATACCAGATCTATAAAATATGTAGAACAGAAATAAAATGCTAGTAATGGCAAATAACAGTAAAATATCCAGCATAATCTTCACAATAACGCAGAAATGATATAATAATAGCAATAGAAATAGCACTTTGATTCAGAAAGCAATGTTCACATGCCTCTTCGAGGAGGCAACCTCCAATCGAGCAACGCTATGTTACAATAATCTCCAAGCTAGGGTTTCCATACCCTCGACCCTTATTTATACTAAATATGTCTATTAAGAGAAGCATCTAGAGGAAGATCCTTCTAGAAGCGGAAGCTTCTATTAAGTATTCTTACATCTGCCTTATTCTATTTTATTGGAAGGCCTTATTAATATTGACCTTTATTACATCTGAATACATTGATCTACCTATGTGTGGGTTAGGACCTTAACAGGGTTGTTCTGAGTGAAAATTATGTTGAATTGGGAAAAAGGAAAAACCACAGTAACATAGCATGAGATCAAACTCAGAAATGAGAAACAAAAGTTGAACAAAAAAAAAAAATAAGGGGGGGGTTGAAGATAACAGAATGTGCAAATATCAAAGAGCATGAGAAGAACAAAGAAAGACCGGATAGAGAGAGACAACAAGTCAAGTCAATTATGAACAGAGCAGAAGAATAGTGAAGCAGAGAAGATTTGAAGAATACAGAAGAAGTGGTAAGAATTGATATATATGTGTTGTTTCTTATTCAATCATGTATTTATAATCAGGGAGGTAGGGTGGTGCTAGGGAATATTGTAGTCCTCTCTTATTCAAGTTGGTGCTTGAATACTATAAGTTGAAGCTTCCATCTAGTTCTGGCTAGAAAACAGGGTGGCAGGGTGGTTCTCAGGAAAACACAGAGTTTTCTGTATGCAAGTTGGTGCTTGTATAAATCCACTTGGTGCTGGAACATTTAGGGAGTTGATGCTTCCTTCTAGTGGGTGCTAGAGAAATCAGAGAGTTGGTTCTCTCAAACAAGTTGGAGCTTGTAAAACAGAGGTAGTAGTCTCACATTGAGTTGGTGCTAAATTATAGATGATGCACAGAACTTAAAATACTGCCTATCATTTTGAAGAAGAAGAGGTTTTCTCCCTTTATGGGTTTCCTTGTGAAGATATGTCTCTGTTTATATCTTATGTGTGACTGATGTTCATTATTTATGTTTTCCATATGTTGTATAATATTGATGATCACTTGGAGAATATTAAAAATGGTTTAATAGAGTTAATATTGTTTAAGCACAGTAACAACTGATTCACCCCCCCCCCTCAGTTGTCTTATTAATTTCAACAATTGGTATCAGAGCGGGTTCCTTTTATTCAAAGTTAGATCTATAAGCTTAAACATGACAATTCATGAAGGGACTTCAGCTACTAAGCCTCCTCTGTTTCATGGAACAAATTTTTCCTTCTAGAAGGTTAGAAATAGAACATATTTAATGGCCTTAGGTGTTGATGTTTGGGATGTAGTAGAGACTGGATATAAAAATCATGTTGTGTTGGCTTCCAAGGATGATAAGTTAGCATTTATCTTTAATTCTAAGGGAATGAATGTTATCTTGAATGGACTTGTTGAAGATGAGTTTGTAAAGGTGATGCATCTTGAAACTGCTAAAGCTACATGGGATAAACTTATTAACAGTTATGAAGGAAATGAGCAAGTAAAAGATGCGAAACTTCAAACATATAGATTGAATTTTGAATAACTAAAGATGAATGAAGATGAAATAGTTAGCAAGTATTTTTTAAGAGTTGAAGAACTTGTGAATTCCTTGAAGCATCTTGGTGAGAAGATTGAAGAAATAGTTTTAGTTCAAATGATTTTAAGATCTATGCTTGATAAATTTAATCCAAAAGTCTATGCAATAGAAGAACTAAATGACATTAAAAATCTATCCATTGATAAACTCCTAGGAACTCTAACTTCATATGAAATGAGAATCAGCAAAGATAAATCCATTACTAGAGAAGCATCTTTTAAAGAAGACAAGAATATCGATTCAGATTTAGATGATATTGTGGAAAAAATTGTGAGAAGGTTAAAGAAAGGATCAGGAAAATATAAAGGCAAGCTTCCCTTCAAATTTTTTAACTGTGGTAAGATAGGTCATTTTTCATCTAAGTGTCCCCACCAGAAAAAGGACCAGAACTCTGATGATGAAAATAATTACAAATTCAAGAAATATAGTAAAAAGAAAAGTTTGTGTGCAAACAATGACAATTCCTTAGAAGACATAGATAGTGATTCATCATGTGAAGACAAAGTGAATGATTTTATGCTTATGGCTATGGGAGATCTTGATGATGAACACACAAGAGGTGAAATGGATGATGAAGAAGTTTTGGTGGATATGGAAGGTGAATTAATCAGTTCTTTGGAAGAAATTGACAGACTCAGATGTAAGAAGAGAAAACAAAAACAGTTGTTGATGCAGTTTAAAATGAATGGTGAAAAACCTGATGAAAATTTGTCTCTACTAAAAGTGGAGTTAGAAGAGGCAAAGAAAATAGAAGACATGTTGAAATAACAAATGTCAAAGAAGAAAGTGAGGTGTGAAGCCTTGGAATAAGAGATAGTAAAAAACAAAAAAGAAATGGAGAAGTTTAAGGCATTGTATCACCAAAATCTGTCAAGTATTAAAGCCTCAAAAGAATTAACTTCCATTCTAAATCAACAAAGGAATCCAAAGTTGAAAGTTGGCTTGGGCTATGAAGAAGGATCAAGTAGTGATCATCCAAGTATTACAGAACCCATAAAGTTTGTCAAATCTACAATCATTGACAACAACCACTCTGCAGAAACAAAGAAAGCAAATCAACCACCAAGAAGGAATGAAAGAACAAGTACCAGAATCGAATTTGTAGATCAAAGAAACAACACAAACACATTTTCTAATCAAAGAAATCATCAGCATTTGAGAAATCGAATACAACCTTTTTTCAGGTACAAAGGTTTTTTCTATGGTTATTGTTTTTTCTGTTCTAACTTTGGTCACAAAGCTGTAAATTGTTCTTTAAGATCTAAATATTTGAAATCAAGATACTCAAGGAATAATTATTTGCCACAACAAAGATTGAGACAACCAAGAAACAAATGACCACATACTATAAATCATGTGATGGATGGAGGAAGGACGCAGGTGAAACATAACAATAGTTATGAGCATAACAATCGTTATGATATGCCATTCAGTGAACCAGAATGTTACATCTGTCATAACTATGGACATAAAGCTGTAGATTGTTGCTTAAGGAATTTTAAGCCAGATTTGAATCCTACTGCTGAAAATTTCAAGATTTGGAAGAAGAAAGAAGATGACAAGTGTAGACTAGTGTTATCAGCCCAAAGACAAAAGAATCCTTGGTATATTGATAGTGGATGTTCCAAACATATGACTGGAGACAAAAGTAAGTTTCTAACTCTAAGTGAGAGAAAATCAAGGAATATAACTTTTGGAAATGATGCACTAGGAAAAATAAAAGGTAAAGAAATGGTGAGTTTGAGAAATGGCAAAGGGAAATCTCAAGATGTGTTGTTTGTAGAAGGTCTGAAACATAATATGCTTAGTGTCAGTCAAGTCTGTGACCGAGGATGTGAAGTTGCTTTTACCTCTAAAGATTGTATAATAAAATCTGTGAATTCAGGACAGCTAGTTGCAAAAGGGATAAGAACAGAAAACAATGTCTATGTGTTAAAAGAAGAAAAATAATAATGGCACTTAAGAAAGTATGATGAAAGTTGGATATGGCATAGGAGACTTGGACACTTAAATTTTGATCATATAATCAAGCTCAAAAATAGTAGGGCAGTAAAGGATCTTCCAAAGATATCAAAGCCATATGATTATGTTTGTAAACCATGCCAGATAGGAAATCTTACTCAAACACAGTTCAAATCTAAAAACTTTCCTTCAACAGAAAAACATCTCCAATTAGTACATATGGATTTATGTGGACCATCAAGAAAAGAAGGTATAGGAAAAGAAAAATATTTTATGTTGATTATTGATGATTATTCTAGACTAACATGGGTTGCCTTTTTGAAAGAAAAATCTGAAACATTTGAAAAATTCAAAGTGTTTAAGGCTCTAACTGAGAATCAAACAGGAAAACGATTGAAGGCAGTAAGGTCTGATAGAGGAGGAGAATTTAACTCATGGAACTTCAAATAGTTTTGTGATAAACATGGGATCGAAAGAGAGTACACAATCCCAAGGACTCCACAACAAAATGGAGTTGTTGAGAGGCAGAATAGATCAGTACAACAAATGGCAAGATCAATGATGAATGAAAGGAATATATATCAAGCATATTGGGTGGAAGAAATCCATACAACTATTTACATTCTTAACAAATATCATCTCAGGCCACACAGTGACAAGACTCCTTATGAACTATGGTTTGGAAGTCCTGCTTCAATCAAGCATTTTAAAGTCTTTGGGAGTAAATGTTATATCAAGAATAATGATGAAAATAGTGGAAAATATGATGACAGGGATGATGAAGGTATATTCTTAGGTTATGCTACAAACAGTAAAGGTTACAAATGTTACAATAAGAGGCTGCATAAATTGGTTGATTGTATCGACATAAAAGTTGATGAAGAAATCCTGGTATGAAATGTAAGCAAATTTGAACCAAGCACAGAAGATATAATTGAAAACGAAGATGAACATGTCTAAGGATCATAAAGAGAAGAATCTGAATCATATGAAGATATTAATACTTTGACTAACACAAATCAGCAAAAAGAAGCAAAATCACCTCTCGGAATTGTTAGAAAGAATCATCCTGAAAAATCAAATAATTGGAGATATAAATAAAGGACTTTAGACAATAAGGAAATTGATTAAAGACTCAGAACAATCACATGTTGCCTTTTTATCTATGACTGAACCTAAAAATTTTAATGAAGCCAGCCAACATGATTATTGGATTAGATCTATGAATGAAGAGCTTGGTCAGATTGAGAACAACAATACTTGGGAGCTTTTTCCTAGACCTGAAGACAAGAATGTAATAGGTTCCAAATGGGTGTTCAAAAATAAAATGAATGAAAAAGGACATGTTGTTAGAAATAAATCTAGATTGGTCTGTAAAGGGTATGCACAAGTTGAAGGTCAGGATTTTGATGAAAATTTTGCACCAGTGGCAAGATTGGAAGCCATCAGAATGTTTCTTGCATATTCATGTCATAAGAACTTTAAAGTGTATCATATGGATGTTAAGTCGGCATTTTTTAATGGATATCTAGAGGAAGAAGTATATATGGAGAAACTTGAAGGATTTTCATTGATAGACAATCCTAACTATGTCTGCAAGTTGAAGAAGGATCTATATGGACTGAAACAAGCACCATGAGCTTGGTATTATAGACTGGAAAAATTATTACAAGACAAAGGATTCAAGAAAGGTATTGTTGACAACAATCTCTACATTAAGTCTGAAGCTGATAATTTACTAGTTGTTTTGGTTTATGTAGATGATATTATTTTTGGATGTACTAATGAATCCTCTGTCTAGTGGTTTTCTAACTCTATGCAAACAGAGTTTGAGATGTCCATGATAGGAGAACTATCATACTTTCTTGGCTTACAAGTTAAAGTTCTACAAGAATATTTATCTCACAAGAAAAAAAATTGAAAGAGATGTTGAAGAAATTTCAGATGGAAGATTCTTCTCCTATTAGTACACCTATGGTGGTTGGTTTCTATCTCAGTAAAGATGATATTTCACTCGATGTTGATCAAAGGACATATCGATCAATGATAGACAGTCTTTTGTACATCACAACTTCCCATCCTAATGTAATGCAAGTTATTGGAATGGTAGGTCGCTATCAGTCTGCTCCTAAACAAAGTCATCTAGTAGCGATAACAAGGATATTCAAGTACTTGAAGGGAACAATGAATTATAGTCTGTGGTATCCTAGAAATTATAACTTTCAGTTAACTGCTTATTCAGATGTTGATTGGGAAAATGGTGTTGATGAGAGAAAAAGCACCAGTGGAGTAGCATTCTTCTTGGGTGACTCATTAGTAGCATGGCTTAGTAAAAAACAAGGATCCATTTCATTATCAACTAGAGAGGCAGAATCCATTGTTGTTGCTACTTGTTGCATACAAATTTTATGGATGATACAAACTCTTGCAGATTTGAAGGTAACTTACACTAATCCCATTCCACTTCACTGTGATAACACTAGTGCCATCAATCTCTCTAAGAATCCTATACTTCATTCAAAATCTAAGCACATACCAATAAAATACCATTTTCTCAGAGAACAGGTTACAAACAGAATTGTTCGGGTGAATTATATTCCTTCCACAGAATAGATAGTTGATATCTTTACTAAACCATTAGCAGCAACACCTTTTGGATATCTTCGCCAGAAGTTGGGCGTGACCTCACTGTCAAACTAAGAGGGTCGATCCTGTCAAGGGGAGTTTGTGTTGGTTGAATATATGATACCTTCGAGATGTATTGCAATATCTTATGGGGAGCTTGTTTCTTCTTTGACATTGATGTCAAAGGGGGAGAAACTATAGTAATTTCAATACAGTGGTAAGGCTGGATGTTCTTCAAGGGGTTGCCATCAATGCCAAAGGGGGAGATTGTTGGCATGGTTTCAGACAGAGGAAGAGTATGTGTGTTTGTCGTTGATGGAAAAGAGAGTCATGATGGCATGGAAATAGCAATATCAACTGAGAAGAGAAATAGTGATCGTTGGATCTCATTCAGAATCCCCGATGACTGTCATATCTGAATTCAAATAGGAGTAGCACACATTAGAAGAGAACAGATATCAAGCGTCTGATCAGGGCCTGAAGACCGACCGTTGTTGGATCCATAAGAAGGAGCACGATCTTTACATGCAAGATGAAGTAGGCCTGCAAAATCCCGAAAGTAGGGGGACCATTCATTATCAAAGAGGATGCGTGGTGAAAGATCAGAGCACATCAAAGACTATGTTTCAAAGTTTCACAAATCGAGAAATCCAAAGGAAGGAGGTTCTCTAACCTCTTGAACTCGCGATATGTGATATCCCAAAATGATCTGGGTCATCGGATCGAGAATTAATCTGAACCTTTGGATCGAGATATGGTGTGGAACATTGGATGTAGAGGACACATCGAGAGTGATTTTTTTTCACTGGCTGAAAGGTCAAAGGAAGGTGGCTCCTAACCTCTCGAACTCGTGATATGTGAAATCGCGATATAATCTCAGTTGTTGGATTGAAGAAAAATTTGGGCCGTCAGATCTAGGAGGTAGATCATGACAGACCACGTCAGTGAGGACAGGTGGAAACTTATGTCAGCAAGGACATGTGGCACGAGCATATAAGGACAAGTGTCAAATTGATTCAGATTTTCAGGCCGCTAGAAATCATAATTCTGAGTGACACGTGGCAGCCACTTGGCTCTTGACATGTCATTGAGTGATGCAAGAATGATGTCACTTCGTGAGTTCTTGTTTCAGGATTTTTAGCTTCAACACTTCCCCAAAGTCCCAAAGGCTCAAGTACTGGGGCAGAGGAGAGTCGTCCGATCACCGCGGATGGTGGACCGTTGATTTGGTTCCATTTCGGAGTTTTGGATACCAGGAGTTGGAGGAGTCAAAGACACTCATGGCAAGAATGCCAAAATGAGAAATCACGAAGCACCTTTTGGCACAGCCTATGGTCACTATCGGTGGTCACGTGAGGGGAAAGATCTAGTGGAGCTAAGCTCCTTTTCGACAATCACAACATGAAGAGTCGAGACTCTTCACCACAGGATTCCCAAAGTCATGAATCATGAAGTGCTCATTTGGTTAGCAAGTGGTCACAGCATGTGGTTACATGGTCACGAGAAGGGAAGGAGCCACTCCAGCTAAGCTCCTTTTCGGAGTTTCAGGGATCGTAACTTGGAGTGTCGAGACCCTTCGACACAAGATTGTTGAAATGAAAAATGTTAAATGCATTTTGATTAGGCCCGTGGTCACAGCCAGTGGGCATATGGAATAAGTGTGAGACCCAACACTTGTAATTCAATGGTGCAAGTTAATCAGTAATATGATCGAAAGATTATTGTTTTTCTTCAAAAGTTAATTGATCAGTTATGATTCAGTTAGTTGAACTTAATCATGATTCTTGAACGGTTGGCGATTCAATTGCTGAGGCATTTTTTCCAGGGTAGATTTGAACTATAACTACAGGGGTTTGTGTGTATAAAATATACATGAAGTGACTGGGCATGTTGGGGGTTGTTCTGAGTGAAAAATATGTTGAATTGGGAAAAAAGGAAAAACCACAGTATAGATAGCATGAGATCAAACTCAGAAATGAGAAATAGAAGTTGAACAGAACAAAAAAAGGGGGGGGGTGAAGAGAACAGAATGTGAAAATATCAAGGAGCATGAGAAGAACAAAGAAATACCATAGAGAGAGAGACAACAAGTCAAGTCAAGTATGAACAAAGCATAAGAATAGTAAAGCAGAGAAGATTCGAAGAATAGAGAAGAAGTGGTAAGAATTGATATATCTGTGTTGTTTCTTATTCAATCATGTATTTATAATTAGGGAGGTAGGGTGGTGCTAGAGAGGACTATAGTCCTCTATTATTCAAGTTGGTGCTTGAATACTGGGAGTTGAAGCTTCCCTCTAGTTGTGGCTAGAAAATAGGGTGGCAGTGTGGTGCTCGGGAAAACACGGAGTTTTTTGTATGCAATTTGGTGCTTGTATAAATCCACTTGGTGTTGGAACATTTAGGGAGTTGATGATTCCTTTTAGTGGGTGCTAGAGAAATCAGAGAGTTGGTGCTCTCAAACAAGTTGGAGCTTGTAAAACAGAGGTAGTAGCCTCGCATTGAGTTGGTGCTCAATTATAGATGATGTATAGAACTTAAAAGACTACCTATCATTTTGAAGAAGAAGAGGTTTTCTCCGTTTATGGGTTTCCTCGTGAAGATATATCTCTGTGTATATCTTATGTGTGACTGATGCTCATTATTTATGTTGTCCATATGTTGTATAATATTGATGATCACTTGGAGAAGATTAAAATGGTTTAATAGACTTAATATTGTTTAAGCACAGTAACAACTAATTCACCCCCCCCCCTCTCAGTTGTCTTAGTAATTTCAACAGAGCACACTTTCGCGAATTGTATCTGTGCCAACAAGAGAATGCATTGTTAATTTGTTGTTCTTACTAAGACTTCGCTACATGTTCTATTGCATCAAGCATTTGTTTATCGACCTAAGTTATCCGATATCGAGCATGCATGTCGGACAAACTCAGTGTCGCAGAAAAGTTTGTCGAATAAGTTCTCATCGAACTTATGGCTGAGAAGGTGATGTCCCTCAAAATTCAAGCTTCATCAACGAGAGGAGTCCAAGCCTCCCCATCGACTTCTCACGGATCTGTTCCATCCCGAGCTGTAGCCTATAAAATAACCAGGAATCGAGATGACTTGGCGAATGTGAATTTAATCCCATCCATCTTGCCCGACTACATCCCGCCTCTGGTCAGTGCGGTGAATCATGATAGTGTTCCCAGGGACTTTGACTACACCTTGGTTACTACGTACCTCCCAAAGGGGATACGCAAAGGCAAGCCTCAGCGAGATAAGATCGTGATACTAAAGATCAACGAATTTAAACTAGGATATCGCAAGAACTTCAACATGCTCGCACCTCATAGTTATTTGACTAGGATGAAGGGGAAGAAGTCGAGCATAATCCCCCAACCATGGACTATGGACCTCGCGCAGTCCACTATTCTGAACGTGATAAAAATACCCCATTTTGGAATGCACTAGGAGGTTAACGCATGCGTTAAGATCCTGCTGTTGAGCTTCCATGGTGGTTATTTGTGGCTAGACAGACGTATCACCGTCGACCCAGTACTGATCCATCGGATCATCGGATTGAGAATGCAGTGACCAAACCCACATGAGTTTTACCCAGGGAAGGTTGCAGACCATGCCCTGGCGCAAAAGATTAAAGATACATATGATGATGTGGAGAAGGGGAAGCGAGGCTACAAGGCAGCCTCCATCCAGAATGCCACAGTATGCCTTGCTTTCCAGTTGATTACAGGTAAGTTAGTCCAGAAGAACAGACCCACGCAGGTCATAGGTTTTTTTGTTGACCTCATGGGAAAATGTGTGGAGGGACTACAAATGAATTGGGAAAAGTACTTAATGAACCAGTTAGACCAAGACTGTCGCAAAGCTCAGGATCAGGGCTATGAGTTCCATTTTAGTTGGTTGTTGATCCTCATCGCATTCATAGCTTGGGAGATGTCGAAAGGTGCGACCTTCCCTGAAATAGAGCCATCTGAACCATTAGCCACGAAGTTCACTTCTCTATGGTATTCGAGTGATATGGGAAAACAATGGAAATCAAACACAGTGTTCCACACCTACTCCCTACAGTTAAAGAGGGATATTAAGGTTTTACCTTGTATAATGTCAAACACTCTGCACAGGTTCAAGCCATTTCTGATGTTCCACACAAACAAACATTTTATTTACATCACTTCATGCAGATACGAACACAAAGAAGTACTACAGAATTACTACAAACTTGCAGAGGAGGACCTAGAAGAAATAACTAAGGAGTGGCCTACAGAGGTCCTTATCCCTGTTGACCTCGCTGAACTATCCGATCCCAAACTAATCGGAATCCTAGTGATCACTCGTGAAGGGCATGATACACCTGGAACTAGCAGAAGGAAGAAGACAGAAGAGGTCTAGCAGCTAAGCAATGCATCAAAATAAACTGCTTCAGAATCATCTAGAGTAGGAGGTGATGAGGAAGTAGATAAATAAGAGAATAATGGAAAAGAATATCAGCAGAAGCAACGTGAAGTAAAATCTCCACAAAATTCCCCTAATGACACAGATCCATCTAACAAAATAAATGTTTCTCCCACAAAACCCACATCGCGGAAGAAATCAAAATCTAGTAAGACCAAGCTACAAACTATGCTCATGCTCGATGAATTTGAATTCATCATCGCAGTTGTATCAGACGCCTCAAAAGATATGTTGTAGAGAAATGAAGCTAATGAAGAGACCATGTATGAAAAAATTGAAGCAGAACTGTGAGGAGTACAACAGGCCCTTCACTCCAATCACGCAGTGTCCACTGCGCCCCCACCATCAGAAGAAACATAGTTGGGATGAGCCTACCCAACTCCGTAGACTAGTTGATGACACCGAAGATCTCCTTAGTCATGCATAAGAAGAAACAGAACAGGCCATAGTGGCCTTGAAGCAAGCATAAGAGGAAGTGATAGAGCAACATCGAGTTGCGCAGCAGGAGAAGGACAACCTCCTTGCAAAGTTTGAAGAGGAGAAAATGTAGATCCAACATGAGAAAGAACAACTACTCGCAAAGCAGGTTGGAGTAAAAGAAGAAGTTGTTGGCATGTTTTCAGACAGAGGCAGAGTATGCGTGTTTTTCATTGATGGTGAAGATCAACATGATCAGTAGCACAGCGATAATGGAATGACAATGGAAAGATCAACAGTGAAGAGAAATAGTGATGCTTGGATCCCATTCAGAATTCTCGATGACCATTAGATCTGAATCCAAATAGGAGGAGAGAACAGTAGAAGAAAATAGATCTCAGGTGTCAAATCTGAGCCCGAAGACCAACCGTCATTGGATCCATAATAAGGAGCATGGTCTTTACATGCAATATGAAGCGGGCCTACAAAATCCCAAAAGTAGGAGGACCGTCCATCTTCAAGAAGGACACGTGGAAAGCGAATAGAATTTCCTTGAAATACACATTGGAGGAGTCAACAGAACATGGTGTGGTAACTTGTAATATGTGAAATCCTGAGAATTGATCTGGAACTTTGGATCGAGGTATGTTGTGGAACGTTGGATGTAGAGGGCACATGGCGAGCTATTGGAATTTCACTGACTAGAAAGTCAAAGAAAGGAGGTGCTCTATCCTATGAAATCGTGAAATGTGAAACCACGACTTAATCTGAGTCATTGATCAAATGGAAATCATGGACCATTGATCAGGCATGAAGAAGGCCCGTGAAGTTGTGAAATCACGATAAGATCTTGACCGTTGATCCAAGAGGGACATGTGGAGAGGGATCAACATTTCATTGACTGGAAATTCAAAGGAAAGAAATTCTCTAACCTTGCAACTTGCGATATGCAAAATCGTGATAAGGTCTAGCTCATGGTCATAGACAAGGTCACATCGTCGAAGGCTTAATGGAAGGAGCTAATTGCTAAGCTCCATTTTGGGAATCACAACTTGGAGTGTTGAGACCCTTCATCACAGGAATCCTGAAATGCGAGATCGTGATGAGATATGGACCATCGGATCATTGGATATCTCGACCATTGATTAGGTTAATGAAGTTCATAAGTTCACAAAATGCGAAACACCTTTTGGTGTATGTTGTGGTCACCGCCGATGGTCATATGAGAGAGAAAAGATAGTATGAAGCTAAGCTCCATTTCGAGGATCGCAACTTGGAGCGTCAAGACCCTTCGACACAATATTGCCGAAATGAAAAATGTGAAACGCATCTTGATTAGGCCCATGGTCACAGCTAGTGGGCATATGGGATAAATGCAAGACCCTGCAGATTTAATCCAACGGTGCTAGTTATTTGAGCATCTGATCGAAGGGCTACTGTTGATCTTTATGATTAGTTGTTCAATTAGGATTTAGTTAGCAGAACCGAATCATGGTTCTTGGAAGGTTGGCGATTGAGTGGATGAAGTGTTGTTGGCCTAGGTATTCGAGGTGTAACTGAAGTTGTGTGAAGTGCATAAAAGAAAGATGGAGTGACTGTGAATTGTTGGTTGTTTTGAATGAAAAATGAGTTGAACTGTAAGAAAGGGAAAATTACAGTATGTGCAGTGTGAGACGGACAGTATGCGCAGTGTGAGATAAAACTTAGAGATGACTAACAGATGTTGAATAGACAGAAGCAAGAGAAGAATTGCAGAACAGCTTGAAGAAGAGCAGAATTGCAAAACAGATAGAAGCATAGAAGAATTGTAGGACAAAAGAGAAGTGGTAAGAATTGAAACACCTGCGTTGTTTGTTATTCAATCATTTTACTTATAATCAGGTAGGTAGGGTGGTGCTAGGGAGGACTGTGGTCGTTTGATATTCGAGTTGGTGCTTCAATATTGGGAGTTGTAGCTTCCATCTAGTTGTGGATAGAAAACAGAGTGGCAGGGTGGTGCTTGGGAAAACACAAATTTTTTTGTATGCAAGTTGGTGCTTGTATAAGTAGAAGTAGGTGCTTCCATTCAGTCGGTGTTGGAACACTCAGGGAGTTGGTGCTTCCTTCTAGTCAGTGCTAGAGAAACCAGAGAGTTGGTTCTCTCAAAAAGTTGGAGCTTATAAAACAGAGGTAGTAGCCTCACTTTGAGTTGGTGCTCAAACATATATTATGTACATAACTTAAAAGACTGCCTATCATTTCAAAGAAGAAGAGGTTTTCTCCCTTTATGGGTTTCCTCATAAAAATCTGTCTCTGTGTATATCTTATGTGTGATTGATGCTCATTATTTATGTTGTTCATATGATGTATAATATTGATGGTCACTTGATGAAAGATTAAAAATGGTTTAATAGACTTAAAATTATTTAAGAACAATAACAACTGATTCACCCCCCCTCTCAGTTGTCTTAGTAATTTCAACAATTGGTATCAGAGCGGGTTCCTTTTATTTAAAGGTAGATCTGTAAGCTTAAACATGACAAGTCATGAAGGGACTTCAGCTAGTAATCCTCCTCTATTTGATGGAACAAATTTTGCCTTTTGAAGGTTAGAATGAGAACATACCTAATGGCCTTAGGTTCTAATGTTTGGGATGTAGTAGAGACTAGATATACAAAGCCTGTTGTGTTGGCTTCCAAGGATGATAAGTTAGAATTTAGCTTTAATGCTAAGTGAATGAATGTTATCTTGAATGGACTTGTTGAAGCTGAGTTTGTAAAGGTGATGCATCTTGAAACTGCTAAAGCTATGTGGGATAAACTTATTAACAGTTATGAAGGAAATAAGAAAGTAAAAGATTCCAAACTCCAAACATATAGGTTGAAGTTTGAACAACTAAAGATGAGTGAAGATGAAACAGTTAGCAAGTATTTTTTAAGAGTTGAAGAACTTGTGAATGCCATGAAGGGTCTTGGTGAGAAGATTGAAGAAACATTTTTAGTTCAAAAGATTTTAAGATCTCTGCTTGATAAATTTAATCCAAAAGTCTCTGCAATAGAAGAAGTAAATGATCTTAAAACTCGGTCCATTCATCAACTCCTAGGAACTCTAACTGCATATGAAATGAGAATCAGCAAAGATAAATCCATTACTAGAGAAGCATCTTTTAAAGCAGACAAGAATATTGATTCAGATTTAGATGATATTGAGGCAAAATCTGTGAGAAGGTTAAAGAAAGGATCAAGAAAATATTAAGGAAAGCTTCCCTTCAAATGTTTTAACTGTGGTAAGATAGGTCATTTTCCATCTAAGTGTCCCCACCAGAGAAATGACCAGAACTCTGATGATGAAAAGAAGTACAAATTCAAGAAAAATAGTAAAAAGAAAAGTTTGTGTGCAAACAATGACAATTCCTCAGAGGACATAGATAGTGATTCATCATGTGAAAACAAAGTGAATGATTGTATTCTTATGGCTATGTGTAATGTCTCTACCCCAAAGACTTATAAAATGAAAGTTAAAATAGAGGATAGATAAATGTTATCCTGTACAATTTAATCATCAACATATAACCATTTAATACTTTACAGAAATTAAATTTATTAATAGCATGAAAATAAATTACATAACAACCACATAACACAGCATATTCAGAAGCTTAATGATAACCACCTAAAATCATGAAAATACATACCTCTACCTAATGTTGTTTCTCCAATCTCCGTCTGTCCTCGCTGCCGCTCTACCCAAACTCAACCCAAAACTGAATCTTTCCTCCCTGCCAGCTAGGAACAGAGCTTATCCAGCTCCCTAGCTCCAGGATTCCATGAGGATTCCTGGACCCCGAGCCCAAAACTCCCAGAAACCGATGCACCCCTGTAACAGTTCACCCAAACTCCAAACCAGAAAACACAGTCCCTAATCTCAGAAAAAAGCTTCCTTTCCCCAAAGTTTCAAAAAGTCCCTCTCCCAGAATGCCTTTGCCCCCTTATATCCTCCTCCCATTCACCACCTCCTACCTTCCTTTAATGCCACCCACCTTATCCATCCATTTAATACCTTATCCCTCCATTCAATACCCTATCCCTCCATTTAATACCCTATCCCTGCATACGTAAAGTTTTCTAATAATAAATTAAAAGTTATTAAGCCTTTAATTCGTTACCCAAACATTAAACGTGTTAATTAATCAATTAATTAATTAATCAACATATACTAAACAATAAATAAATAAATAAATAATATTATGAATAAATAATCATTATTTAACTAATACACATTATAACAGTTAATTATTTAATTAACTATACTAGATAAACCTTAAGCGACTATTTAACTAGGGTTGTTACATACACCCACCCTTTAGGAAACTTTGTCCCGAAGTTAAAGTATTTTATAATACAAGGGAAAAGAAATATGGTTCGCACATTCCTAACAAATAACCGACATTATTAGTAAGTAAACCAAGAAACCCATACATACTAGTGTACATGTGCAAGAAATGCATGTGTAGCTAGTACATACAAGTCTCGTTCATGTACTAATATTAATAACTAGCATCTCTATAGTAATTTCCATATGCATCCAATCCATTCAACAAGACTATTCATTTTATAAAAGAAAATAAACCAATTAAATGTTTGTGAAATCCTTTAATTATAATTATCTATCTCAACAATGTTATTTAGACAATTGTAGTTTAGTTACATAATTATGAATATTCATATATATGTGTGTGTGTGTGTGTGTGTGTGTGTGTGTGTGTTTTCTTTTCAAAAGGAAAAACAATAAATTCCACCATAAGACAAATCTCCATACACTCTT
Organism: Picea glauca; assembly: GCA_000966675.3. Classification (NCBI taxonomy): domain Eukaryota; kingdom Viridiplantae; phylum Streptophyta; class Pinopsida; order Pinales; family Pinaceae; genus Picea; species Picea glauca. The sequence continues at coordinate 166,400 of JZKD02S1264033.1, read as the reverse complement.
AACTATTTCTACTCATCCTTCCTCCCTAACTTGCTTCCATCTTCCATTCCTATCCTTCCTCTGCTGGACTATCTTGGAGCGTCAACTATATTGACCTAACTCCAAATAGAACCCGTAAGCAGAAGTGTCACTATCTTGACCAAGATTCCCCAGCAGGCAACTGACAAAGATCATCACACGTCTAGGGGAGCGTAAGCTAACACCGTCCTCCTATGACTTCAAGTTTCAGAGGATACATGGTGGGAAATGTCTCCACCCCTCCTAACAGGGCTAGTGTCCATGCCCTACAATGGAATATACAGTGGCACCGTGTTTCTAGGATTTTTGCCATCGTCTATTCAGTTTTGGGCAGTCTTACCACCTAAAATCCTGCACTGGTCCACATATCATAGCAATGCATCCAAACCAATATAATTTTGACATACAAAGATTCATACCATATTGTTTCTCGGCCAGTGGTCATTACATCCACTTTCATCATCATTATCCCTTGGCTATTTCATAGCCCATAACCTGCAGATTAGTCTGTAACACAAACTCATGCATTTATATGCATTATCATCATGTAATTGCATACAACCATAATTTCAATTCGGTATCCGCGTACCAACAACTTTAACATCAAAATTTTCAAGTTAGAAATAGATCTCATAATATCCCATAATTAAATTATCGACACCCATTCATAAAATTATCATTTACAATATAGATTGCATCATATCCAACATCATTCTAATAGCATTTAAACCTTCATAGGATTCTCATTCACACAATATGTCGCATCATATCCATCATCATCAATAACAATTAGACATTCATAGAATTTACATTCACATAGTAGATCGCATCATATCCATCATCATCAATAACAATTAGACATTCATAGAATTTACATTCACATAGTAGATCGCATCATATCCATCATCATCAATAACATTTAAACATTCATAAAATTTACATTCTCAGAATATATCACATCATATCCATCATTATCCAAATACATTTAAACATTCATAAATATTCATACGTCTTAGTTCAAGTGTATCATTTAATAGTTTCACTTGTGAATAGAAAATAAAGGTGTGTAAGCCTCAAGTAATCCTGGTTGTCTAAGTCAAAAGGTGGTGTTATATACACCCAACCTTTGAGAAACATATTCTCGAGGTGGTCAAAAAAGTGAGGGATAATCTCGTCGTAGTGTCTCGACGTCTTCCCAAGTAGCTGATCCTGGACTATATGTGTCCCACTGGACCTTAACTTGGTCTACCAGATGGTTCCTGAGATGTTGGACTATATGGTCCAATATGAGTAACAGTTCTACTGTGAGAGTTCCCGTGTCTGATACGTGCAATTCCTTCCAATTTAGCTTATGTGATTCATCAGCAACATAATGACATAGAACAGATACATGAAAAACATTATGAGTTTTATGCAAGTGGGGTGGTAGTACAAGACGATAGGCAATGGGTCCAATTTTCTCTTGGATTATGAATGGTCCTATAAATCGAGGTGACAACTTTTTCCCCTTCTCGAACCATATGGTACTCTTATTAGGCCTAACATGAATGAAAACCTGGTCTCCCACTTTATAACTTTGGTCGGTCCTGTGTGCATCCGCATAAATTTTCTGCCTATCTTGTGCTTCCTTTAGTCTCTGCCTAATCTAAATCACCTGTTCCTCCATCTCTTGAATCAATTATGGCCCAACTGTTACTCGGTCTTCTAATCTATCCCAACTCAATGGCGTTCTGCATGGCCTTCCATACAGAGATTTGTAGGGTGGCATTCTGATGGAGCTATGAAAACTGTTATTGTAGGCAAACTCTACCAAAGGTAGGTACTTCTCCCAATGGGTTTGATTATCCATGACATACATCCTAAGCATGTCTCCCATGACTTGATTTGCTCTCTCGGTTTTCCCATCTATTTCAGGATGATAAGTTGTGCTTAAGTTCAACTGAGTCCCCAACGCTGACTGCAAACTTGTCCAAAACCTAGAAGTGAATCTGGAGTCCCTATCTGAAATGATATTCTTAGGTATCCCGTGAAAATGGATAACCTCACTTAAAAACACACGTGCCACATCAGTGACATCATAAGTGTCTCTAACCAGAATCAAATGAGAACTCTTGGTTAACTTATCAACTATCACAAGAATGGCATTGTGTCTATGAGATATGAGCGGCAACCCCACAAAAAATCCATAGAGATGACTTCCCACTTGGACATAGGAACATCATGTGGTTGTAGGAGGCCTGTCAAGTGATGGTGGTCAGCTTTCACTTGTTGACACTCTAGTCATTTGGCGACGAAATGGACTACATCGCGCTTCATGCCTACCCAGAAGAAAAGATGCCTCGTGTCTGCGTACATCTTCTTCACACCTGGATGCACACAATAAAGTGCTCTGTGGGCTTCCTTCAGTATGATGCTTCGAATATCCCCAGTTTCAGGGATGTACATCATTCCCCGATATCTCAATAGTCTATCTACTTCAAGACTATATCCTTAATACTTTGGCTCTAATTGCCTCCCACTCTGGAGGTTTGAAGTAACCTTTAAATACCACCTGTCTCCTTGGATTTGAGTCAACACACGTTCCCTCAGATTGACCTTTAAGGGTACCAAGGAGAAGACACGTGGTCTCCTACTCAAGGTATCTGCGACCACATTTTCCTTTCCCTTGATATATTAAATACCAAAATCATACTCACTTATAAACTCACTCCATCGTCTTTGCCTGGCATTCAGATTCCTTTGAGTGAAGAGATGTTTTAAACTTTGATGGTCTGTTTTGAGCTCAAAGTTTTGCCCCACAAGATAGTGGCTCCAAAGTTTCATAGCTAGCATTACAGTTGCCAACTCTAAATCATGAGTAGCGTAAATCCCTTTGTGTTTCTTCAACTTCCTTGATGCATAAGCTATCACTCCTCCATCCTGCATTAGCATGGCCCCAAACCCTTTCTTCGAGGCATATATGCAAATAGTGAAGTCCTTTTCCATATCCGGCACTCGTAGAATTGGTGCACTAGTTAGTAACCTCTTAAGCTCAATGAATGCACTATCACATTCTTCTGTCCATTAATACCTGACCCCCTTGCGCTGCAAAGTGGTGATAGGTTTCGCTATTTTAGAGAATCCTTCCACAAATCTCCGATAATAACCTGCTAGCCCCATGAAGCTTCTTACCTCATGGGCATTTTTCGGCACTGGCCATTCCATAATGGCCTTTACCTTTTCTAGGTCCACGGAGATTCCTTCATCGGAAATGATATGACCTAAATAGTGGATTTCTCTCTAGAAGAAGGAACACTTCGACAACTTCCCATACAATTTGTTCTCTCTAAGGCAGGAAAACACCACTTGTAAGTGTTCCTCATGCTCGTTTTCATTTTCTGAATAGATGAGGATGTCATCTAGAAAGACTTGTACAAAATGGTCCAAGTACTTCCGGAATACGCCGTTCATGAGGCTCATGAATACTGTTGGCGCATTGGTCAATCCGAAAGGTACTACACCAAACTCATAATGCCCAAACTAAGTTAGAAAGGTAGTTTTAGGAATATCACCTTCCTTAATCCTTAACTAGTGATACCCTGATCGCAAATCAATCTTTGAGAATACCACTGCTCCTTTCATCTGATCAAAGAGGTCATCTATTCACGGCATTGGGCACCTATTTTTCACTGTAGCATGCTTCAAGTCCCTGTAATCTATACATAGTCGTAAGGAACCATCTTTCTTCTTTACAAAAATTACTGGTGCACCCCAAGGTGAGACACTGGGCCTTATTAGCCCTAAGTCTAGTAACTCTTTCAACTGCATTTGCAACTCACAAAGTTATGGCACTGTCATCCGATATAGAGTCTTGGAAATTGGTTATGCACCAGGTTTTAGCTCAATAGTAAAATCGAGCTCCCTCTCAGGAGGTAACCCTGGTAACTTGTCCAGAAAAACATCTTTAAACTATGACAATATTGGGTACTGATCTAAGAGGGGTCCTTTCCTTTCACTCACTGCTTTCCACTACATACAGTCAACACCCTTGCCTCATGCACCGCTTAACCTTCATAGTTGAGATAAAGCATAGAGACACCCGTCTCCGTACACCATGGATCTCTACTGGTCTTCCTTCATTGTCGACACAAAGCACCTTTTTTGCAAAACAATCTACCAAATCTCGATGAGCTTCTAACCAATCCATTCCAATGATTAGGTCATACGCCCCGAGAGTAGTAACATATACCTTCAACCTAGTAGTACACATTCCCAGGTCTACTATACAATTATCAACGCTAGGTCCTACTGCTTGTTTTTCCCCTGAGGCCATCTCAACTTGTTTAAAGTCATCATGCTCGTAGGCTGCCAACCCACTCTTTTCTAATGTAGATGGTGAAATGAAACTAGTTGTAGCACCAGAATCAAATAAAATCTTAACATTGATATGATTTAGCATACCTGATGACTCCACCACCGTGGATTGATGTTCTTCCTGGCGATTATTAATTGTTGCGTAAATCTGGTGGCTGCCACTTGCTCTTCCCATCAGGGCCTTTCCTTCTCTATGCACAAATCCTGATTGTAACTCTGGGCAGTCACGCTAGTAATGGGGTCCTCCACATCCCCAACAAGTAACATGAGATTGAACCTGCGCACTGTTCTGTGACTGTCTATGAAATGAGTTCCTTCCCCTGGAACCCCTGCCCCTACTAGCTGCTCCCTAAGATGGTCGTGGACCTACCTGCATCATTGGTGATGAACGAGATGCTACACTCGCTGCCATTTAAATCCCTACGACTACTATCCTTGGTGCGACTCTATTACCATATGGAGGTGGCCTTGAGCCCCCTCCCCTGGGAAATGTCCTAGGGGTCTTCCCCATGAATCTAGGACGATGTGGAAAGGTCGGTCTCGTACCTCCAGTTAAGTTCATGTGTTCCTCCACATAACGCGCATTTTCCACAGCTTCCGCTACTGAAGATGGTTTCCACATCCGCACCATAGCCCTTATCTTAGGGTTTAACCCATAGACAAAGAGTTTTGCCTATCATTGGTCATTATCCATATATGAAACATATTTTACCAATTCCATAAACCTAATCTCATATTCTTCTACAGTTTTTTTTCCCTGTACTAAGGCATGAAACGCTCCTACCTGTTGTTCCTCATAGTAAGCTGGCAGATATTTCCTTTGGAACCTCTCCTCGAAAAGTTCCCAAGATACGGTGTTTGGGGTAAGATGCAGTTGCCTTTCTAGGTTGCCCCACCAGTTCAAGGCATTGTCTCTCAACTGAAAAATTGTTATCTTCTCCTTTGAAGTGGATGCATAGTCTCTTAAGGAAAAACACCTTGTCATGCCTTCCAACCATGCTTTTGCACATTCACTGGCACTACCCCTGGCAAACTCCAGAAGTTTGATCTTTTGCAATTCTCTAGTGATGTCTTCGGATGGAGTTCCTCCCCCTGAATCCCTCAACGCTTCTATATTACCCATTCCAGATGGTGGGGGCTCCACTTCGATCCATGTTGGTTGTCGCCCCTTTAAAGTCTCATTTATGGCCTCCAAAGAGCGCAGTATGAGAGCTAGTTCAGGGGATGGTGGTGGCAGCATTGGCGGTCCCTACGATGATGCCCCTCAGCCTCAATTTCATTAATTCCTTACCATCCTGTATATTTTAATTTGCATCAACCAATGTTGTTAGGGTGAGTTCAAGGACATTTCACATTTGTGCAACTTAGACTAGAAAGCAGGGTTAGGCGTAAGTTTTTTTTTTACTTGTCTGTAAACAGACGTTACTTTCTTTAGGGGAGGTGGCTAGGTTAGGGTTAAAGCATTTAAGCTTGGGGTCACTGCCTATGAAAACTACTAACTCCCTCTCCTGGTAACTATGCTAGCATCGCACCACACTCGTCAATTCCTCTAGCTTACTTTCCTAGTGTGCATGAAACCCCCTCTCGCTTATCTTGGTCTAAGTCTTTAAACTTTTTGTTTAAAGCTAATTAATGTGATTTTGAACCTAATGTTGATTAATTATTAAAAACTAATGAGTTAATCACCTTAATTTTAAACCTATACAAGTTTAAACCTAAATTTAAATCTATAAAAAAAAATTATATAATTTAAATTAGTTTAAAATATAATTTTTTAAAATATCTCCATCATATCTCTTACATATTATTTTATTTTATTTTATGTCTACTTAAAGATTTAAATTAAATATATATTTTAAATTAATTTAAATTATATAAAAAAAAATTATATAAATTATTTTGAATTAGTTAAATTTGAATTAGAAAAAAAAAATTATAAATATTTAAATTATGTATATATATATTTAAACAATAATAATAATAATAATAAATAAAATAAAATAAAATAAATTTAATTAAAATAAAATAAAATAAAATAAAATAAAACATATTACATAAAATTAAAACAAATAAAAAATAAATAAATTCCAAACGGCATCTTGGGTCCTCGCATGAGGCCCACATGCCCCCACCAGTTCATTCACCGCCTAAAACCCTACACACCTCCCAGCTCTCTTTCTTAAACCTAACTCTATGTGCCCAACCCTTCCTTCACCTATCATTCGGCCGCCTCCCTTCTCTGCACTCTGGTAAGGGTTTTCCCATTCAGCACCTGCATGCCCCCTCCCACTATTTTTGTGTACGCCTGGTGCTTGATGCTTGTGCGTAGTGCACCATTGTCATCTCCTGGCTCTTTCCTTCAGTGGCACCTTGTGTGTTTTGAGCTATTTGTGTGTTGTTACATGATTGTTTGATTCTATATATTATATGGGCATGATTTTAGGCATCCAGTTTGCAAATTATGATTGCATTCATGGTGTTAATGTGTCCAGATACTAACCTCTTATTTTTCTGATTCATTGATATTATAGGATAAATCCGTAAGTGCGGACACAAACCGATCTCCCTAGATCCACTTGGATCTAGAACAAAGCAAGACAGAATGATACTCTTTCCCTAGTGATGCAGGAGCATCACCAACTCATCAAGTGAGCCAGCACGAAAGCGGAAGACAGTTGGACAAGCCAGCATCAAATTTTGAAAACACTTTGGGATTGTTGCGCAAGTCTTTAATGAAGCCATTAATGAAGGCGCACTTGTATATTGTAATGGACCTTGAGCGGATAGCTCTCGTCCTTAGGTAGATAGTCGGCATTTAATATAGTTAATGCTGGTAGATAGAAATTTAATTCTAGATTTGATAGCTTTAGTGTCCAAGAGGGAAAACGGATATAGACACCCTCATTGTAGATTGTAACATTATTCTAGAGAATTCAGAGCATTCAGAAGAGCATGCAGAGAGCTGTGTGAAGAACACCCATGTACTGATAATTGAATTAATAGAAGAAGATTGATTCAATTTCATGGTTTTGTGTCTGATTCTCTGTGTATTGATGTTATGCTCGTGGATGTTTGCTTCCTATTATACATTTGCTTTTATATGCTATGTATGTGATTTCATGGTTGAGTTGAAGTCTGAGAGGGAGTGAGAATGAGTTTCAATTGTTTCTATGTTTGAGTAAGAATTCCTGCAAGGAGTGCAATTGAAGTCGTCTGCAAGGAGTGCGTTGACAGAAGGGCTCAAACAGTTAACTTTTGTTCTCCTAGCCCAAGAGTGAAAGTGGGTTATAGGAGCCGTGCAAGGAGTGTGCAGGCTAAGCTAAGTCTCAGAGTTGCGATTCTGAGTCGAGAATATTTAAGGACTGTTGTTGCAGGTGAGCGCAGAGTCAAAGCTTCAACACTCAGTCAAGGTTGAAGGGTTGCCACAAGGAGTGTGCGCAAGGGAGTTTCTTGCTGAGGACTTGAGAGTCATGGGAAGCTCAGGAAGGATAGACCTTTGAGACTCATTGAAGAGATATGATATGTTTGATCTCCATAAAACATAAAGAATTGTCTTTTTCAACAATAAACTGTGTAAAATCATCTCGCAACATGTCCTCTTCACATGTGTGTGATGAAAGTGAACAAGCGTCAAATCCAAGTTTATCAATGTTAGGTTTGGAATTGATTTCACCAAAATTTAGCATATTGAAGGGATATGATTGTGGTGGAAAAGAGTAGTATGTCATATGTAAGATATAAGGTCCACCAGAATCTAGGAATAGATCAGGATATAGAGAGTAAAAGGAATTAGAAATAAGAAGATGAAAAGAATCTCTTGAACTATGATAATCAACAATGGTATTCTCAAGACAATTCTCTTCACTTTCTTTAAGACTCTTACTCTGTTTTGGTGATGAATTCCTCAACATAATATGATCATCTGGATTTTCCTTTTGTGTGATAGATAATTCAAAATTTATGTGACCAACATTTAGTCTTTCCTGTGAACAAAGTGCATTTTGAGGATGAAGGTTTAAAGTTTCTTCTTCTAGTTGTGTGTCTTCTTCTCTAATCAGTTTCATGGGAGTACTAGAACATTCAAGAAGATTTTCATTTATTAAGTGTTCTTCAATGACTGATTTTAAATGTTGATTAGAGAACGAGTTACAAGAATGAGGGTATTCACCTTGAGCCAGAAACGAATCATCTTCCATACTAGTCTTAGACTGAAAATACAATGATTCAAAGGAAAAACCAATTTGGTTGTCAATAAGA
>JZKD02S1264033.1:129509-147551 GCA_000966675.3 Picea glauca | reverse complement strand
GAGAAGTTGAAAGCATGTTCCAACACAGTGATTTGGGGAGCCATGAGGGAAATTGAATAAATTTGAAATAAAGGCTCCTACAAGGCCATCTTGTCAGTCGGCCCTCCTTCTAGCACCATTTGTTGACGGGCGAAATCGACCATCCATCAACTGAGAGAGTGGAACTGGTCCGGGGTTGTCTAATAACCCAATCCGTTTGGGATGAACCACTCTAACGGGTTTAGCGGCTCCGTTAGCTGATCTAAGGTCCTAAGAAAACAAAAAGAAAACTAATCTAAACTAACTAATCTAACTAAAACTAAATAAAACAAACTAATAAACTAAACTAAAACAAACTATTAAACAAACTAAACGAATCTAACTATTTTATATATACAATCTACTAACTAATACTATACTAACTCTAACTAATTAACTATCTAACTACTAACTGAAATATAATTTATTCACAAAATGTACAATATCTACAATTTACATATTTAAATAAAACCTGAAAAACTCATAAATATTCTGCTCTAAGACAGAAAAAGATGTTTTTGTTGATTTTATAATTTTATGAACAAAAAATAAAACAGAAAACTAACTAAACTAAATCACTATTATACTAATTCTAATTACTAACCTAAACTAAAACATATATCTAACTAAAATACTAATGAATATACTAAACAAATAAATGACAAACTGACCTGGAAACACTCTAGATTTGTCCTATGTATGATGATTGTTTTAGCAGAGGGAGGAAACCCACACCAAATTATCTAAGAGCTTCTCGTAAATGGTAGCTACAATGCTCTTCAAGCATGTTTATAGGACAAACAAGACATAAAAATCACAACAGTCATATGATTTATAAATCTCCACAATTAGATAAATCCGTATGTAAAGATCTATACATAAATAATTCACTTGATGAAGAAGAGAAATTTGTCATTCATAAACTGAACCAAATAATTGCTTTGTTTTTAAATTAGTGAAAGAAATCAGGCATAGATCATATTAATTAATTCATATCATTTTGCAAAAGACTATGATAGCTAAAGTAGTCACTAATCAAATGCAAATTGATAAACATAAACATGAAACAAAAGATTGATATTATGAAAGTGAAAGCTGTAGCAGAACATCAACTTCTGTCTTAGTTTGTATTAGAAATCCATAGCTTGGTTCTCCCACAAGTGAGGATGATCATTATTACAAAAATAATAAGTATTTATAAGTTTTCCACAAGGTAAAACCTCCCTATGGAAGTTATCAAACTGTTTACATAAATCTGGGAAGATATCCCAAGTTTAACTAAACTAGGAAACTATAATAAAACTAAAACACCCAAATATCTCTTAAACTGTCCAGCATGTCCCATGCAATTCGAATTTACCTGAAACAGGCCAGAAATGGACAAGTTAGAGGGATATTTTATTGATAAAACAATAAAAATCTAATTCTATAGACTAGCTACAGAATCCTCTGATTCTGTAGCTAGTTTAAATAAGACACAGAATCAACATTGAGATTGATTAAAAATCCTTTAAAGAATTAAATTCAATTAAAATCCAATACCTATTTGAAAACGAATCTTTTAGTTTGAAATTATTATACTATTCGAAATCAAACAGGATCAAAATCATCCAACCGAACACAGAGATAAATGTACTCTATTTCGATTGTTATCATAAGTCGGGTGAACAGAATCATAATCCAACAGTTGTAAAAATCATTTGATATCCAATTGAAATCAATATGATCAAACAAATCATAGGTATGGTTAAACAAGAGATACGATCGAATTCAAACAAAATCGTTTTCCACTCGTTATAGTTGTAACGACATAGCAAACAAATTATACTATAAGTGAATTAAACCAACACGAGTGCATAGTTGTATTGTCATAGCAAATGATTTCATGCCACGAATAGATCAATTCAAACTGGCAAGAAAATCAATTCAAATGAAATCATAACAGGATCGATTGGTTGGCAACAGAATTCGTAATTTGTTATTGCAAATTGGGCAAACAAACTCGATTGACATTGAACAAAATCGTTCATTTCAAACGGATTATAACCGAATTTAACATATATACCAATCGTGGATCTGGATATAACAACCTCGTTTTATAAATCAAAATCAAACAGAGCATTCATTTATGATACGAATCTAACTCGTGAAAATGATCGAATTAACAACAATCCAATCAAGCGAATTAATTGGCTGGGGTTTAGCATGGGTGTCATGAATCAAATCCATTCCATAATTTGGGCATATTTGCATAGGCTTAAATGAGAGCATTGTTTTATAAAAATAGATTCGTTCTTTCCAAATTAGATTGAACAGAGTGGTATTTCCGATTTGAAAAATTATATGACACAGCATACTAAAAAAAATCGTAACAACCGACCTCGTTGGAATCGTTTTCCATTCACAGTATACAAACCATAACAAAATCAAATCCAAACATGATCGTATTCACAAAGAATTCGATCGAAAGCAAACTGCCAATTTCGTTAACTCAATCAGACAACTAACGAATCAAATCCAAACGAAAACCATTCAAATCCGACAGGTTAAACTGGGAATAAGCAAATCGTATATCCAAACCGAAATTTCATTTATTTTTAGCAAAGAAAAACAATGTACAGGATAAACATTGAATGACAGAGCCATTTCGAAATGTACACAGAGCTATCCAAAAACAAAATTGAAATCATTATATCAACCCTAATCATTCACACACTAGAACGATATCAAAATTATACATGTATGAAGAGAAGATGGCTTGATCACAATAATTTGGAGTTGACAATGGCAGTGGACGATTCAACATTCTTAAAAAGGATGGAGCCGGTTGTCTTCTGCTTCTTATCAGATGCTTGGGGTTGGTCTCTTTGATTGGTCAATACTGTAATTTGATCGTCCAGTGATTGAATTTTCGATTGGAGTATGGGAACGTCAATGTAGTATCGTTCCAAACATAAATCCAATTGGTCACAGGATGACTATGTGGGCTTTGGAAGAGCAGGCGAGGGTTTGGTCATATTGCAGAGGGTTTCGTGAGGCAATTTGATACCAAGGTAGCTAGGATTGTTTCTTAGGCAAGGGGGAAGATTTGTCACGAAATCGTATGGTGGTTAGAGGCACAAACACTGCGAGTAAGGGTACTCGCTGGCTAAGAAACATTCTACATCAGAATCTGAATCCTCACTTAGGATGATAGGGTCTCGCTCAGTAGAGGGTTTAGGCTTATTTCTATCCATTCTTGAAATGATCCGGGCATTCCTTTTTCCTTTGGCATTAGCAATAGGGTTTGCCTTGGAATTTTTGCTCGCAGGCTTCTTAATAGTCTCACACTTCTCAGTTATAGTGTTGGGTAAGTCAACCTTAGGGTTGGTCGAGGGTTTGGGAGGAGGCAGTAGGATATGTAAGGGCACAGGCGGCTCGACCTTGGCTTCCCTCACCATAGGTTTGTCAACCTGGACAGGGTCTGTGTCATCGAAACCATTTCGGGTGATGAAATCCCTCCAACTATCATCATGCAAACTCAAGTGATAAACAACGATAAGGTTAATAAGCCCATAGTGGAACAGGCTACTGTCAGCCTTCTATTGTTTAAACCTTTTTGACATTTTATATAGGCTGCGCTGAAAGTAAAAGGGCATATTCAACGAGTATCCCATAAAATTCATTAACAAACACAGGTGGCAGAGAAAAACGAGTCTGTATCAACCTTCACAGGTCATGAACTATTTGACTACCATCAAAGTATCATGCCATCGGGGTTTAAGTGCAGAGATGGGCATACCTCTGTCACAAGAGGTGACCTTGCGCGAAACGAACAGCAGTGTCCATGGCACTTCCTCGACCTTACAATTTTTGAACCAACGTTGTCCCGAGGAGGGTAACCCTGTAGCAGAACTGATTAATTCCTCGTTAATTTCCAACTGGGTGTCACCCACCTTGGCTCTACAGCCATCGAAAGTCATGGAAAACTGTCGTGCTACAGTTAGATTAAAACCCTCAAATCGTTGCACGAAGGTGAGCCATCCATTTTCTTCCAAGTCCTTCCGAGCATTGTCAAACATTAACAAGGCTTGGTTGTCGTTTAGCTCACTTCGCACGACTGGTGCCATGGAGCCAAGCACATGGTAAGCCGAGGGTTTGGATAATAACACACATAGGAGAAAAGCTACCCGAGCTAACAGAAGTGAACGAGAATAAGGGATAGGCATAAATGCCATCGTGCGAAGGTGGTGGAGCTTATCCCTTCCATGCAAAAAAGTTGTTGCTAAAGGTACCACCGCCGGCGTTCATAGCTGTTCAATCCATTATAACATAACTCAATAGTCATGTCACTCAACCGACCAATGAATCAAATGGTAAATGTATAAACCAACGTGCAATCAATGTTGAGCCAAAGTTTTAAACACTCAACATATAAATCAAAACCAAAATCAACTATGCACCAATGTGTAAGCTCATATAATCAATCGTTTAACCAATGTGCCAATGGGTATTCAAATAATCAACAAGCCAATAGTTACTAAAACATGAACATAGGCATTAAATTAAAAGATATATATAAAAGATTTGATCATAACCCCTATGCATCTTCAAGAAACCAATGGTCAAGTAGGTCAAATTACATATAAATCCAAATGCCAATGCATTACAAACTCGATGAAACCAAGTCACACAATCAATCCAAGAATGTTCAATGAATACAGATTGAAAGTCTTTCCAGCTACATAACGATAAGTGCAATGTAAGCGCAATAAGCACATTGACAAGAGAGATAACGACAATTGAAATAATGATTTTAATGCGACTTCAAAAGATGAAGTTTTCACGCTTACAGTCGTGAAAACAAAATGAAGATAAGTGTGCAAAAGGAGAAAAGAATAAAAGTGTCGTTTATTTGAGAATTACGATGAAAAATTAAAGTTTGCAAAACATTAGTGTAGGCATCTTAAGAGACAGTGGAAAAATGTGAATTGGCTGCCAACAGGTCGGTATTCTCCGAGGAGAAACCGTGAGTTTTCGTGAGCTATCAGATCTTCCAGAGGTGCGGGGAAGTTACAGCGTAAGTGTGGAAATGTTCTAAGATCAGGAGGGGCAAAGTCATTGATCCAAGTCAGCTAGAGCTGTTGGATTATTCACGAGATCGCCCATCGGGATCTCATGAGAAAAGAGTCCAAGACTTAGTAACGGAAGTCGCTATATTGCAATACGTGATATCCCGAAGGTTACGTAGACAGTGTGGGCCAGAGTGAGTCAGAGAAGTGGAGTACAGGTGGCACGAAGTCATCGAGATCTCATCGTGAGAAGTCCCAAATTATGGCATTTGGATTCATTATCCTGCGAAGTCCGAAATCCTGACGAGATAAGGGACCGTTGAAAAGTCAACTCGCGAGCGTATCGGAGTTTCAGCGCATCGAGACTCGGGAGTCGGAGAACCGAGTGCTTGATATCGTGAGTAGCGAAAGCGCGATAGGATAAGTCGAGATAGGAGAAAGGCGAGGTCATCGTGGATTTGTATCAACGTTCGAGATTTCGTAGGACCAACACATGACCACTGGCCTTTGAACTTGCGAATTTGCGAGATCCGATCCTCCAAGAGCAGAGAGAGGATCGCATGGAGATAATCTGTGGGTGAAGATTTCCTGACAGGGAAATAGAAGAACCTTGGTGTTCTTCGGGCCGAAGAGAGAAGAAGATCATGTGGAGTGTGTGGACTTTCCAACCTGCGGGTGGTGAAAGGGGCCACATAGCCGTCAAGTGGTATCAGAGCGGGAATACTTCTTTTCTTTCTGTAGCAGAGAAAGAGAATTCATCATCCCGCCAAGGAGAGAAAGATAGTCACCTGATCCAGAGGATAGGGAGGTGCGAAGAAGAGGCAGACATGTAGTCAATCCAGAAATGGAGAGATAGATGCGTTATCTACGAGCAAGACTCAAGGATATGGAGACAGCTCAAAGACGCACAGCTAGTGCTGGGGATCTGAGTGATTTCGACAGTGAGATTGAGGCTGAACGCGAAGAGCAAGTTGCAGCTGAAGATGCATCAACCGAGCGTTTGATCAAAGCCATTTCCAGGATGGGTGCAAAGGCAAAAATGGACATTCCAGTTTACGAGGGAAACCTGGATGCAGAGGAGTTGCTCGATTGGATTAGAGCTCTAGATACTTACTTTGACTATGAAGAAGTCGAAGAGGATAATAAATTCAAGCATGTTGTTACGCACTTGAAAGGACATGCATCATTGTGGTGGGACGAGCTACAAGCTGACAGACGCTGCAAGGGCAAGCAGAAGATCAAGAGCTGGGATCGAATGATTGCAAAGATGAAAGCGAAATTCATCCCTAGAGATTACCAAATTTCTCTATTCAGGCGAATGCAGAACCTGAGACAGAAGCTGATGACAGTGAAAGAATATACTGAGGAATTCTATCGACTGAACATCAGGGCATGTCATCGGGAGAGCGATGATGAGAAAGTTTCCAGATATCTAAATGGTCTGAGATACGACATTCAGGATGAATTAAGCATGCTTAGCAATTGGCTCTGAAAGCTGAGAAGAAGCTGAGCCGAAAGCAAGGTCATCAAGGTCGAGGCAGAAGTCATCCTAGAGGCAAAGCAGTTGCCCAGGATAAATACCAGAAGCCCAAGGAGGAATGGAAGAAACCTCAGGGTAAAGCTGAAAGAGGTGGAACCTCACAGAGGGGGACATATGTTGAACAAAGAGGGAAGGATACAGAGCAGAGTGGGGGATATGCTGATAGCAATACTTTTCCTCATACCAGAGGCAGAGGAAGAGGAAGAGGTGGAGTAATCACATGCTTCACACGCGGGAATAATGGGCACAAGTCTTACGAGTGTCCAGAGAAAAAGAAGGACATTGGAGAAGCTCACATCAACGAAGCGCAGAGGCGGGATGTTGAAGCAGAAGACGCTGAAGGTGGAAGATCGCTTATGATGAGGAAAGTCCTTTTGACACCCGAGAAGGAGGTGGAAAGCTCATTTCATAGAACCAGACTATTTAGGACTGCTTGCAAGACCAAGGATAGGGTCTGCAAGGTCATCGTAGACAGTGGTAGCACGGATAATCTCATATCTACGGAGATGGTAGAGAAGCTGGAGCTGGAGACGACTAATCATCCAAGCCCATACAGAGTTTCATGGCTACAGAAAGGGAACCAGGTAACTGTTACTAAACAATGCTTGGTTGAATTCAAGATAGGTGGGTATAATGATAAGATCTTGTGTGATGTTATTCCCATGGATGTTTGTCATTTATTGCTGGGTAGACCATGGCAATACGACAGAAATGTGATTCATGATGGGAGAATGAACACATATATCCTGGAGAAGAATGGGAGAACCCATATGTTGCTTCCGATAAAGGATAAGGAGATGAAGTCGGAGGTAAGCAACACAGTACTTCTCATGAGTGGGAAGGAACTTCTTACAGAGGTTAAGAAGAAGGAAGATCCACAATTCTTTGTGGTCAGAAAACCAAGAATTGTTCTGACTAGCACAAGAGTGAATGATTTACCAGATGAAGTTCAGAAATTGCTGGAAGAGTTTATTGACATTATAGTGGACGAACTACCTCGTTCGTTGCCACCGATGAGGAGTGTGAGTCATCATATAGACCTCATACCAGGAGCCAGTTTGCCAAATAAAGCCGTGTACAGGTTGACGCCGCAGGATAATGAAGAGGTTAAAAAGCAGGTCCAGGATTTGTTGGACAAAGGATTGGTCAGGGAGAGCCTGAGTCCATGTGATGTTCCAATAGTACTCAGTCCGAAGAAAGACAAAGGTTGGAGGATGTGTACCAACTCAAGGGAGATCAACAAGATAACCATCAGGTACAAGTTTCCATTGCCGAGGATGGATGATATGATGGATTTCTTGAGCGGAGCAAAGTACTTTTCAAAGATTGATTTGAAGAGCGGATATCACCAGATTCGCATGAGGGAAGGCGATGAGTGGAAGAAAACCTTCAAAACCAATGAAGGGTTGTATGAATGGCTTGTCATGCCGTTTAGCTTGACAAATGCACTGAGTACCTTTATGAGGTTAATGAATGAAGTCCTGAAAGAGTTCATCGGGAAATTTGTCATTGTTTATTTGGATGACATACTGATTTACAGTAAATCAGAGGCAAAGCACTTGAAGCATTTAACTATAGTGATGAAGAAACTACAGCAGGAGAAGTTGTTGATTAATATGAAGAAGTCCTCATTTATGAAGACAGAGCTCATTTACTTGGGTTTTGTTATTTCGGCTAATGAGTTGAGGATGGACCCGGATAAAGTGGAGGTAATTAAGAATTGGCCATCACCGAGAAACGTATTCGAGGTGAGAAGTTTTCATGGTTTGGCTAGTTTCTACTGGAAGTTCATCGGGAATTTCAGTGGGATTAGTGCAGCGATGATGGATACAGTGAAGAAGAAGCATAAGTATTTTCATTGGACAGTAGAGGCTGAGAAGAGTTTCAATCTGTTGAAGCAGAAAATCACGGAACAATCGGTTTTGGTGTTGTCAGATTTCCAGAAGACATTTTAGGTGAAATGTGATGCGAGTGGGTTTGCCATAGGAGTGGTCTTGAGTCAGGAAGATAGGCCGGTTGCATATTTCAGTGAGAAACCGGATGAGGCGAAACTGAAATACTCCACGTATGATAAGGAATTTTATGCTATCATACAGGCACTAAAGAAGTGGAGGCATTACTTAGTACCCAAAGAATTTGTTTTGTATAGTGACAATCATGCTTTGCAGTTTGTGACTCAACAGGAGAAGTTGAATCAGAAACATGAAAAATGGGTAGAGTATATGCAGAATTTCACATTTGTGATTAAGCATATTTCTGGTACTGCTAACAAAGTGGTTGATGCTTTGAGCAGGAAGTGTTTGTTGTTACAGGAATTCCGATTCAAAACATTAGGTTTTGAAAATCTGAGGGATATGTACGCAGGTGATGCAGATTTTGCAGAAGCATATGAAGCAACTGAGAATCCAGTTCTCAGAGATAGAAGTCCTTGGATAGATTATATGATCCAGGAAGGATTGTTGTTCAGAGGCAATCAACTGTGTATTCCAAAATGCTCCATGAGGGAGAACTTGTTAAAGGAGAAACACAGTGATGGTTTGGCAGGACACTTTGGCCATGACAAAACATTCGCAAAGTTGAGCGAATCATATTTTTGGCCAGGAATGCGAGCAGATGTCAAGAGGTTAGTTGAAAGATGCAAGGTTTGCCATCATTTGAAGGGGAGAAAGCAGCATGAGAGACTATATCAGCCATTGCCCATACCAGAAAGACCATGGGAGGCGATTAGCATGGATTTTGTATTGGGTTTGCCAAAGACACAAAGAGGAGTTGATTCAATATTTGTGGTAGTGGATAGGTTTTCTAAGATGGCACACTTCATCCCATGCCAGAAGACTAGTGATGCGACTCACATCGCGAACTTGTTTTTCAAAGAGGTCATTCGACTTCATGGATTGCCAAAAAGTATAGTTTTGGACAGAGACACCAAATTCATAGGGCATTTTTGGAGGACCTTATGGAAAAAGCTGGGGACTAACTTGATGTTTAGTTCTACTTATCATCCTCATACGGATGGACAAACAGAGGCGGTCAACAGTAGTCTGGGAGACTTGTTGAGAAGCTTGGTGACAGAGCACCACAGTAGTTGGGACAACATATTGCCACAGGAAGAGTTTGCATACAACGACTCAGTAAATCGGAGCACAGGAAAAAGTCCATTTTAGATTGTATATTGCACACAGCCGAGAGGAGTGTATGAACTTATGGATTCAGAACA
Source organism: Picea glauca (assembly GCA_000966675.3). Lineage (NCBI taxonomy): Eukaryota > Viridiplantae > Streptophyta > Pinopsida > Pinales > Pinaceae > Picea > Picea glauca. Next base: position 137,725 of record JZKD02S1264033.1, on the reverse strand, counting down.
GACTGCTACTAGCAGCGCTAGTGCAGATAATTTTGTCGAGGCTATGAAGGAACTTCACAGCAGGGTGAAGGAACGACTGCTGAAATCAAGCCAGGAGTACAAACGCAGAGTAGATCAGCATCTAGACAACTTTAGTTTGAATTTGGTGATCTAGTTCTGACCCATTTGAGGAAGGAAAGGTTCCTGAGGGGAACATACAATAAACTGAAAATGAAGAAAATCGGACCATGCAAGGTCTTGAGAAAATTCGGGGAAAACACTTATGAGATTGAGTTGTCGGATGGGATCGGAATATCTTTGATATTCAATATCGCAGATTTATACCCATACAAAGAAGGAGAAGCAGAGACTGGAGATGATGAATCAATGATCCAGTGGGTGAAACAATTGCCAGTTGCAGAGGAACCACAGATGGAGTGCATACTGGACAAGAGAGTGGATAAGAAGACCCAAAGGAAGGAATACTTCGAGTATCTGGTCAAATGGAAGGGCCACCCAGTGGAAGATGGCAGCTGGGAAACTGAAGCAGTGATACAGAAGCATGGACAGACCATACAGGAGCTCATGGATAGGAGCCCATGAAATTTTTCAAGCGAGGGAGTATGATGCAGGAGCATCGCCAACTCATCAAGCGAGCCAGCGCGGAAGCGGAAGACAATTGGACAAGCCAACATCAAATTTTGAAAACACTTTGGGATTGTTGCGCAAGTCTTTAATGAAGCCATTAATGAAGGTGCACTTGTATATTGTAATGGACCTTGAGCAGATAGCTCTCGTCCTTAGGTAGATAGTCGGCATTTAATACAATTAATGCTCGTAGATAGAAATTTAATTCTAGATTTGATAGCTTTATAGTCCAAGAGGGAAAATGGATATAGACACCCTCATTGTAGATTGTAACATTATTCTAGAGAATTCAGAGAATTCAGAAGAGCATGCAAAGAGTTGTGTGAAGAACACCCATGTACTGATAATTGAATTAATAGAAGAAGATTGATTCAACTTCATGGTTTTGTGTCTGATTCTCTGTGTATTGATGTTATGCTCGTGGATGTTTGCTTCCTATTATACATTTGATTTTATATGCTATGTATGTGATTTCATGGTTGATTTGAAGTCTGAGAGGGAGTGAGAATGAGTTTCAATTGTTTCTCTGTTTGAGCAAGAATTCCTACAAGGAGTGCAATTGAAGTCGTCCGCAAGGAGTGCGTTGATAGAAGGGCTCAAACAGTTAACTTTTGTTCTCACTAGCCCAAGAGTGAAAGTGGGTTATAGGAGCCGTGCAAGGAGTGCACAGGCTAAGCTAAGTCTCATAGTTGCGATTCTGAGTCGAGAATATTGAAGGATTGTTGCTGCAAGTGAGTGCAGAGTAAAAGATTCAACACTCAGTCGAGGTTGAAGGGTTGCCGCAAGGAGTGCGCGCAAGGGAGTTTCTTGCTAAGGACTTGAGAGTCGTGGGAAGCTCAAGAAGGATAGACCTTCGAAACTCGTCGAAGGATTGCCCAGAGAGGTTGTGGTTGAATTATTCAAGAAGGCATCGCAAGTTTGCACGTAGGTGGGTAAATTGCGTTGAGGAAAACCTTAGCCAATTTATAGATTTCACCAAGAGAAACAGACGGTCGGTATTCTCCAAGGAGAAACCACGAGTTTCGGTGAGCCGTCGAATCTTCCAGAGGTGCAGGGAAGTTACAGCGTAAGTGTGGAAATATTCTAAGCTCAGGAGGGGTAGAGTCATTGATCCAAGTCAACCAGAGCTGTTGGATTATTCGCGAGATCTCCCATCGGGATCTCGTGAGAAAAGAGTCCAAGACTTAGTAACAGAAGTCACGATATTGCGATACGCGATATCTCGACAGTTGCATAGACAGTGTGGAACACAGTGAGTCGGAGAAGTGGAGTACAGGTGGCACGAAGTCATCGAGATCTCACCGCAAGAAGTCCTGAATTATTGGCATTTGGATTTGCTATCCTGCGAAGTCCAAAATCCCGATGAGATAAGGGACCGTTGAAAAGTCAATTCGCGAGCATATCGGAGTTTCGACGCATCGAGACTCGGGAGTTGGAGAACCGAGTTCTTGATATCGTGAGTAGCGAAAGCGCGATAGGATAAGTCGCGATAGGAGAAAGGCGAGGTCATCGTGGATTTGTATCGGCGTTCGGGATTTCGTAGGACCAACACCCAACCACTGGCCTTTGAACTCGTGAATTCGCAAGATCCGATCCTCCAAGAGCAGAGAGAGGATCGCACGGAGATAATCTGTGGGTGAAGATTTTCTGACAGGGAAATAGAAGAACCTTGGTGTTCTTCGGGCCGAAGAGAGAAGAAGATCCTGTGGAGTGCGTGGACTTTTCGACCTGCGGGTGGTGAAAGGGGCTGCGTAGCCGTCACCTAGATTTTAACTATTGAATGTACTAGGAGGCACGATTAAAGAACATACCTTATGATCACTTCCTTTGGTCTTTGTTGCTCCTGCTTCGCTCCAATGCTCTTGTACAGTCAAGATCAAAACAATACAAACCAACCGAAGTGAAGAAAGCACAATCTATTCAACAATCAATCTATGTATATGATCAAGGAGTTATACAATAAAGTGGAACTAAATTTATGGGAAAGGGACACATTACTGTATCATATCGATGGAAAGTAAAGATTACAACTTGAGCCTTGATGTTGCAAACTTCCTTTCGATGGCTCTTAGCTCTGACACACACACTTGCTCACTTGCATGAAGAAGATCAACCACCTTTGATAAACTTGTTGGAGTTCCCTAGCTACTGTAGCTTCAGTCCTTCATACAATCTTTCACCAATTCTCCAATGTCTCACTTAACCTTGTTTGCTTCTAACATTCTCCATGAGAATCCCCTCAATATATAGGAGAGAATAAATTAGTTACTTGGATAAGAATGATCCCAAAATATCAGGAAATCCAGTACTAGGATAACCATTCAAATGCCATCTCATCCTTCTAGAAGATTCCCTTCTAGAAACTTCGAGAATTCATCTTTTTCCTTGCTTAAGAAAGAGTTTGCACCCTATCAGTTCAACACAGTGTGAACTTCTCGCACCCTATCTTAAGGCAGCCTGTGAGAATCATGCATTCTCGTAGGAAAATGTATTAGCAGCCTGCGAACCTCCTTAAAAAATGATATTTCTGGAAAGAGAAGAAAGTAACTTTTCTCAGGAGAAAGTTCTAATGAAGAGCCTGAGTACACCATCATCAACACATCATCATGATGACCAAAATCATGGGTAACAGAATTCACCCCAAAGTATGAGGTTGGAACCAGTGACAGTCGATAAACTTTGTAAGCTGCATGTGTGTGTCAAGAACCAGGAGCACATCTAATCGGAAACCTGTGAACAAACAAGCATCTGCAGAGTATCATATATATCAATTCTGAGGTAGGCATTCCCATACTCAAATCACAGACTGATGACATTGTAGACATAGGTCATGGCCACCAATCATACACTATGGATCCATGCCGTCAACATATAGCATAGCCATCGGAATACACTATGGATCTATGCAAGAAATTTCAAATCAAGACGACATAGCCACGATACATACACAATGGATCTATGTGTCGTAAATTATACATACTCCATCGCAACCTGGATCACAAAGATGATATCCAGGATCTTCAATCTCGTCGCTCAAAGTACGAATCTAACCATGTGATTACATGTGTTGAAGTCGAACATGGTAGAAACCACTTGATTACCGGTCATTGATGAAACCGTTAACAAGTGCGAGGGAAATCATCATTGATGTCAATGACTCCCAAGGTACCATAGTACAATCCATTGAGTGTGAATAAATGAGTTGATGTCGAACATTCGATGGAATCTTTCGATCAGGGGTCAATGATGTAAACCCACTGTCGAAAGCGAGGAAATCTGCCATTGAGGCATGCAAGTTCCAAGGTACCAAAAAAAAATTCCTAAGTCTTGATTCTGAATAATGAACTGAAGTTGACGGAACAAAACTCGTCACAGGAGGGCCTTAATGTATCCCCCATCAATGACACAAAATGAGTAACAGAGTTTGAAGGTGAAACAAAGCATTTTGCAAAGTGGACTAGACACAGGGAAGGTCGGCACAGAGAGAATGGATAACTGCAGATGGCCGACTCAATATAGGTTTCAGATGGACTTCTCTTGAACATATGAGCAACACGACCAATGATTTGGCAGCATTGACTCAAAGATGATGCATGGAATGACCTTGTAATTAATTGAATGAGAGACAAATGGATTTCCCAAACCAGCTTCAAATGATGAATAGGGGGTGTCATGTTCAAGAGCGACACTTACTGCCAATCAATACGAAGATGAAACATATCCCTTTCCCAAATTTTCCCCCACCATTTCTGGCGACTACCTCTTTATTTTTACGCAAGCTTGAGGAGGATAACATATGCTTGTTGATATAAGATCATCCTTCGGACGAGTCCCTCGGAGTATATTTAACGAACCCTAAGAAGGATTGGTTCGGTCCCATCACGGGTCTGTCAATGTTTGTTTAATGAGTCCAGAGATAGAAAACTCGAAGGTTTTTCAAGATTATAGAGCTTGGAAAAACACTTAAAAGAGAACTCTCTTAGTTCCTTTTTCGTAAGATAGTCTGGATAAGACCGAAAAAGAGATAAATTATTGCTCACCAGACGCGTACTTCAAATACTTTAGCGAGCGTGAAAAATAGCAAGGTCGCTCAGCGATCTTTTCATGTTTAGAGAGTCTGAAAAGAGCTTAAAGAGGACTCCAGGGGGTTCCTTTTTCGTATAACCTTGTTGAGCCTGAAAAAGTGATAAAAGTATGTTCGACCACGTTCTCATGTTTTTTACGAGCGCAAGAACAGACAAAAACGACGCTCGAGGTTTTATGTAAAAACCATAAAAACAATCAAAAGCACGCCATAACGAAGAAAAATATGTCCATACCCTTGTATTTGATTATCAACGTCATCACACCTACAAGTCATTACACTCATCTTGATATTAGGGATTAGGTTTAATCAATAAATAAGCATAAAAAACCCAAAATGACATAGTAAAAAGTAAATAAAATGAGTAAATAATCATTTTTACCACATCATTTTGCATTTCCCCTATTGAGCTTCAAAACCCCCTTTTTACCCTCCGATTTTGGCGTCAATTTGTAGGAGCTACAAAAGACCATTCAACGAGCCGTTTGCGACATTAAGGTAAGCTATTCATCCTTGACATTTTCATGGTTTAAATTTTTAATTTCATTGGTTAAAGCTGCAGTTTCAAGTTGTTTTTGGAACCCTACATGCGCGTTGGCATTCTCACAGGCAGCCCATACGGGGCCTGTGAGAATGATGTGTTCTCACAGGTGAGCCTTAAGCCACCTGCGAGGTTCTTGCACTGTGCTAATGGGGCACCTGCGAGAACTGCAAACTCCAAAAAAAATTTAAATATTTAGCCAATGAAAAAGATTCAGATCATGAATAAAATCATTAATCCTCCTTTCATGTTCCTTGTGCAGATAAATAGCCATAAACATGGTGCTTGAGTGGTGTGAAAGAGAACATGAAGAGGATAATGCAAATGTCGATAATCATCCTCCTACCATAGCTTCATTGAGAGATTGTGGGTTCTTAAAATACTTCCGCATCCCGGGCATGAGGGCCCAAGTCAGACTACTAGAGTACCTGGTCCGTATGTGGGACCCGGACCAGCAGGTTTTTCATGTGGGAGCTCACACATTGTCCTTAGACATTGAGGACATATACTTTTTGATCGAATTGTCCCGACGGGGGTACTATGTCAGCCTAACCGGTAGTAGAGGTGGTGGACTCAAGATGAGTGAATATTGTAATCAATACTGTGTACCCGAGGCTGAAAGGAAAAAAGGTAAAGTGGCTATCTGGGGGGTACAAGACTTGACCCTTTGCACTATCCTTTTTAATATAGCTCAGATGGCTGGGAGTTTTTCTCCTCATATGGCATTATAGAGCTACTTCCAGTACGCCATCGAGTGTACTGAGCCACGAGTATTCAACTGGGTAGATGTTTTGCTTCACAGTATCAAAAAACAATTAACCAAATGTAGGCGTGGTGACCTGAAGCAATTCAGGTATGGCTCTTTGCCGGTGTTCTTCTTCCTTGAGAGGGTCCTCATATTCAGACTACAAGTTGAGTGGAACATACCGGGTCCTAGGGATCCAAGGATGTTGAGATGGTGTCGGCTCATGGCCCGGCACGTAGCAGGACCGATCATCAAGTATGACGATATCTTCTTTGACTGGCTTCAAACCCAGATGTTGATGGTCGATGAATACGCTTATGTCGGGTTGGATTTTCGAGGAGATCCGGATTTAGCACTACCAGAGGATAATCAGTGGGGTGACCTTGGTAAGAAATACACTCATTTTCTCTTTTTAAATGTTTTTGAATTTTTAATCATATTCAAATGTTTTTTTTTGTTTTATATGCTTATTCGAAGACTAATACAAAATCATTTTTTGATAACACAAATGTTGGACCGTATAGACCTCCTGGCACTTCTCCTATCCAGAGGCGAGGAGAAGCAGCAGTAGAAGCACCACAGTATGCTGAAGATTATCAGCTGGTGGAACAGAATTTAGAGGGCGTGACAGCAGACATTCCAAATATGACTCTGGAAGAGGTTCCATGACGCGATCAGCATCACACTGTAGGGTTATCAGCAGTTATGAGTCGACTGCTCCATAGGGTTTCTAGGGCCGTCGTTTGTTACCGTGAACGTCATCCATGATGTCATTTTGTAGAAGCTATAAGCTTCAAATTTTGATATTTTGGTCTTCAGACAAACTTTTTGTAAAAAATCTTTTGATTGTTATATATACAGATGGTTTCTACCGGTTTACTTTATAATGTGTGAATTTTGATGTGTTTAATTTATAAATGGTTCAAATTTCTGTCCAATACATAATTAGCCAATGCATCTGTTAATGTATTAAGACATCTAGGAATATACTGATATTCAATGTGATCAAAATAACGTTCCAAGAGGCGAATTCGCAAATACACCCATAACAAAGTAGGACTTCGAATAGAGTAGATATTACTTAACTGTAGTACTACAAGCTACAAATCAAGTCGCACAACCAAATGATGAATTCTGAGTGAAATAGCATCAACCAATAATTCAATAACGGCGCTATACTCTACAATGTTGTTGGTTGCACGGCCAAGACATACACCTCATAAAGATATAAGTTTGTTTGTTGGGGCATAGATTTCCCATGCAACGGAAGCTAGGTTTCGAGTACTATGGCTAGCACCATCAGTGAAGCCAATATAGGGTAGCGAAGACTCTGACATCTGGAAATCAAACACAACGTCACATAAGGGTAGAGACCAGATAACGTCAAAAGAAAATAAAGTAACACACACAAAGTATGATACATAAAATACGAGTACTTGTGCACAAATGACTTATGCATAGTACTTCTTCAAGTACAACCCATTCCTGGGTTCACTCAAAGGGATACCATCGTAATCGACCAGCTCATATGCTCCTTTTTCCAAAACTCGGCGAACAATATAAGGACCTCGCCACATTGGTTCAAATTTCCCAGCTCCTAACACATCTCGATCATGTTCATAGAGAAGAACAAGATCACTTTCAGAGAAAACGTGAGGCTTGACATGCTTGTCATACTGTGCCTTGACATGTTTCTTCTGGGCTTTTATTACTAGAGTGGATTCACGTCAAGTTTCGTCTAATCACATCAGATACAATAGACGTTCTTCTTCAGCAGAAGTATTGGGCAAGAATTCGATAGCTAGATTCAGAGAGGGTATCTCACATTCTATAGGAAGAATGGCTTCCACACCATAGAATAATCGAAAGGGCGTAAACCCAATAGTGGATTTGACAGATGTCTGATATGCCCACAATGCCGAAAACAACATCGTGTGCCAGCTTGTTTTATGAATTCCTATCATCCGTCGAAGCATAGTTATAGGAAATTTGTTGATTGCTTTGACCTGACCATTAGCTTGCAGATAATAGGGTGTTGAGTTATCATGACAAAGACCCAACTTTTTCGTAAGTTCAGACATCATAAAATTCCTAAAATGACTATCGTGATCAGTAACGATAGCTTGGGGAACACCAAAACGAGCTATGACATGGTTAAAAAGAAACAACGTTGCAGTCTTTCCAGTATTATCGAATGTTGGCATCGCCTCGGCCCATTT
>JZKD02S1264033.1:99566-118592 GCA_000966675.3 Picea glauca | reverse complement strand
GAAGACACTGGAGTCACAAATCCATGAGGCAAAGTAGCAAGCAACAACGATATAGGCACAGTTGAAGCTCTTGTTAGCAGTTGAGAGAATGAAATGATCCCAGGAACAACGCATTGTTCAACAACATGTCCATACCATACAGAGTAAATTCATGGAAGTAACTCAGAAGCTCCATCCAGTCAAGGATGAAACTTGCCAACTGTTCGAAGAGATTGAAGGATGAGGAGAAGAACTATAACAGGTAGTCACTGCAGTTGAGAAACACTTGGAAGGACCTATGAATGAGGCAATTCTTCAGAAGTTCATCGAGAAGGAGGCCTTGTCACAATAGCAGGTCAAAGTAGCTCAAGCTAGGCCCGAGGATTTTGAGGTAGAACTACCCAGATCAGAGTGACTCGGGATGAGTCGTAGGTGAGTGTTGGGGGCCTATTGGCCCTTGACCAAGTTTTGGATATCCTTAGTTAGGTTTGATCTATTTTGGGACTTCGACAAGGTGTCGAAGGTAGAGCGCAAGTCGAAGAAGAGATCGCGGGATCTCGACCCCGTTTATGGAGGTTTTGGTTTTGGGCTTATGTAACGGGTATGGGGATGTCAGCCCATGGGTTTACCCATGTTCAGGCCCTTTTGTAATGTATAAATAGAAATCTAGGAGATGTAAATAGGGGGTGTGATGCTAGGTGCTAAGGGCAAGTGAGGGCGAGTGTGCTAAGTGCAAGTGATAGTTGTAAATGATTTGTGCATACTGTGTGAGACTTGCAAGGCTAAGTGCAAGTGACTGTAAGAGACTGTGTAAAGGATTTGTATTGTAACCTAGCTCGGGGAAGGAGGATCTAGCAAGGTTCACATAGATCTCCTGTCCTATATGAAGTAGGACCTTGTGGCTCTGTGCATGTAGATGATTGATAGAAGGCAATAAAGAGAATAAGAGTTGGTGGACATAGCCCCAGGCTAGGGGTGAACCACGTATATCCTTTGTTGTGGTTGTTTTGTGCATTATGGTTGTTTTATCGTTCATATGATTAAATGATTAGTGCATTGATGTATGCTTAGATGAATATGATAGAGTAGTGCCTAATGATGTGAATAAGATGCTACATATGATCTATGCTGATGTGCTTTGTGCTTGAATGTGTTGAATCTTATTGAATACTGTGTTGCATTGTAATTAGGGTTTATCTGTGTTGTAGACAAAGGATAAGTACTAATGAATGACAATTATTGAGTGCTTTGTTAAGGTGTTGTAATCACAGATCTGTGTCCCAGCTAAGTTGTAGACATTTGATTCCTGCAACCACCCCTGCCTCTACATCGGGTGAGACTTCATCTGCTTCGCAGGTGTTGTCAAAAGGGTCAGTAGTTAGGGTTTTGTTGGTGCATTGTTGAAGCGTTGAACCCTGGGTCTGCCCCTGTTCCAACAAATTATTCCCTTTCCTTGAGGTGATTAGTAGATTGTGAGAAGAGGCTTATTGAAGGTGCACTTGGAGCATTGTAAAGAGGATCCTGGAACAAGTTCACGGAACGGTGGCTGACAAGGATTTTAAGTTTCTATCTTTGTTTGATGAATACAAGAATCTCTTTTCCTTGTCCAAAATGATGATGTTTTGTGTATTTTCTTTGATTTATACATAGCATTTGATATATAACCCTAATTTGTGAATAGAAATAACATGCTTTTAGCCCTTGTTTTCCTAGTCTTTAATGTAGGTCAGCTTTGGGAGGAGACTTTCAGTATTTGGAGCTACAGAGCTTGAGGAGATCATCACTAGACATTGGATAAAAGGTACAGTTACCAATCTTCTCTTCTACTGTTGTTTGTTCATTTATTTTGGCATGTTTGGGGTAGTGTAGAAACTAGGTTGACTTTTAGACGGTCATTTTCTCTTTCTATATCCTAAAGCTTGGTATAGTTATAGGGGGATTTTCCCGCTAGCAGAATTGGTGACCATACTGGGGATATCTCTAGGGTTTTAGGAAGGGTTTTGGGTTGATTGATTGTTTTTTTTTTCCTTTCGAGTTTCATTCAAGTTTACTGAGTCATTTTAGGGTTTCTTTTCACCTGCAAGGTGCATACCAGCCTTCCCTTCCCTATAATTATGCCCTGTCTTTTTATTTTTGAAAAGTCTCAGAGGTGTATGTGCCCTGTTTTGGGACATTCCACATACATACGTGCTCTGCACAGTAGATAGCCCACATACATACACAGACTATTGATGCAATAACCCGCTTCTTTGTTTCATGAAAGTAGTTTTTAATAAAGAGAGAGTTTGTCTCTTTCCTGATAGAATTTCAGACTTCTCAGGACTTTCTTGAATCATTCAGAGTATCTATCTATGGCCATATCTTGGGTTGAAGTTCTGGTTTACTTTTTCCTTAGTCTTCTTTTGTTTTCCCTAAAATGTTTAGAGCAAGCTCTCAAGTTTTAGATCTTCCTTTTGGTTTCTTGGTTAAATCCCTATGATATGCAGTGGGATTAAGGTCTTTATCAATATTTCTTTCATTTTTCTATCTGTTCATGTTTCTTTATTTGAAAAAAAAAAAAAAAACTTTACTTCAGTTGTTTCTTATTAAAGCAGTTCGGACAAAAAAAAAAGAATTTATTTTCTTGCATTTAGTTTGGTAAAGTAGTCAAGGTTGTTACTTGCCAAAGAAAAAAGATCCTTCATTTCAAATTTGTTTTTGATTTCCTGAAACATAATTAGTTTTTAGTCAAGCGAAAACAAGTTTTAGGATTTCTTCATTTACAAGATCTTGAAATATCAATTAGAAAACTTGAATTTACAAAGAGTTGTTTACAAGCATTTCTTTAATTTCGAAGTATCTTTTTCTTTCAAATGCTTTGAAGTTCTCTTCCTTTTTCGTCTCTTCATAACACCATCAGTTTCACTACCGTACCCTTTGCGTAAATCAATCCCTTAAAATTAACGCTTAATCTAAAAATTATTAGACTTTTTGTTTGTAGGGTTAACTGACTAGTTTAAGGTTTAAGGGCCTTGAATTAGGTGTGAAGAGGAAACTTTTCAAGGCCACTTTAAAAAAAACATTATAGTCTGAGATAGGGAGTGCTTTAATTCTAGTGTCGTAAGAGTTAGTTGGGACCCCCCTCTAACACAGGGGATAAATATGAGGTCGCGTGAGGAAAGGAAGAGGATATAACCCCTACAAAGTTGGACTGAACATAGTGGGGATTGTATATTGAGGGTATTTCTTAGGAACAATATCGATCGCATTTTCCTATGGAGCTTCATGGACCTTGAATTCGTTTGAGATCCTCAGTTTTCTTCTGGACCAATTGCTTTCGATACTCTTGAAGGGATTCAAACTTGTTATCCTTCTCAATACGATCTACCCGACTGTCGACTGTACCCGCCTAGTAAATTACTGCGAGATGGAAACCTAGTTGCCCATATTTTACGGACTTACACAGGTGACTGTGGGGGTATTCCATGATACCTAGGGAGGATGTCATATCACACTTTGTAGAGTATACCTAGAGGGTGCTTCCATGTTTGAGTTTCACTTACACCAGCTAGTTTCTCTAGTGTCGATTAGCATAACCATCCTTCCCACTAGTTAGTCGACTGCTTGGCTTATCTTTAGGAAACATTTTAGTGTGTGCTTTGTGTTATACACTAGTCAATCCTTGTTGTGTCATTTGATCATTTCACAAAGTGGAAGATCAACATATCTGTCGATCACGAAGGCTTCAAGGCCTTTCATCGGTTACTTTGGAGCTGCCTCCTCCACTGTTAAGGAGAATACTTGATCAAGAAGGGTCGTCCGAAGCGACAATGCCATAGGAAACTATGCCTGATCTTTCTCCATGAGGATACTTTCCGGCCCCGGAGGAATTCACCATATCTGACCTTGAAACTATAGGTTTCAGGCCAACCAATCATCCGATTACCGACTTATCAACAATGATCTTGATTCAGATTGTCCCTCCCAAGGTGACATCTTCTGAGGTCCATCTAGTTCTATGAGAGGAAATGGAAGCGAATGCTACTACTTCATCTGGGACTCCTTGTACTCCCGTTATGGCTTCTACTACAGGGGGAATACTACCTCCTCTCCCACCTTCACCAATCAAGACCACAATTGTATCGATTCCCTCCACTTCGAGAAGTGGTCTGATACCTTTAATAGATTCGACCATTGTTCCATTTACTCAGAGTGCGACAGGTTCTCCCTTCTCATATGGGATGCCTGACTTTGATACAAACTCGGTTCTTACTTATTCTACCTTATAGACCTTGGGTATGGGGGGAGGGAGATCAAACTCTCCTTTGCATGGGTCAACCGCAGGAACTACTATCCCTTTTAATGTTATCCCTTACAGTGGGGGTCATATACCTCCTCTGTCCCCTTCGCTCGATGGTTCTTTTCAACAGTCGATTAGGCTAAATTCTAATTATAGCTTGTTTGGTGGAGGTAGTTTAGGACCTTCGTCTTATACAACGTTGGTGTGATCTATGTCATTCTCTTTATTTAGTGTGTTTGGGAACAATGATTTTTCTTTGGCCACTTTCTCAACGGGGGGAAACCCCAAGTTTGGTCAACAGAACTCGGTGCAAGGTAATATTCCTTCACAACGAGCGACGACTGGAGTTTACTCCACACAGGGTCTTTGGAATCCTTGGCAGGGCTTAGTTCCCTCGCAAGGGATGTCAGTCAGGGGTAACCCCTTCCATACTCAATGTAACCCCAGGAAAGGCTCTACACGCATTCCCGTCGGATTGGATGGGGGCATCCCCTTCCAAGTTCCTTGTAACACAATGTAGGGAGAAATCCTTGCACAAGCTATGTCATCCAATTTCGGGACTCATTCAATGACACCTCAACAGATGCAGTTTCCCTTTTCTAGCCAAGGCCATGGTTTCTACCAAAACCCTGGCTAGAAGTCCAACTTTTCTTGGCAACCTGGTGCCAGTCAAAATTCAGGGCCCTCTTTTCCTGTAAATAATTGACAACCGAACTACCCTTCATAGAAACTCTACATCTTCCAGAATTTTCAAGATCATTGAATGATATAATTTGTCATGATCCACGTTGTCCCTCCATGCCAACTAAATTTCCTTTGGATATTCCTAAATTTTATGGCAATCCTAGAGAATATCTGGGTGATCATGTGACTACCTTTCATTTTTGGTTCACATCAAACTCGTTGAAGGATGACTCTGCCCCGTTGTGCCTTTTTCAATGCACTCTTATAGGGGGTTTTGCAAAGTGTTATATTGAGCTCGATGGCTCAAGGTACTCTTACTTCAACAACTTGGAAATGATCTTATTGAACCATTTACAGTTACCTGTGAGATACGATGTCGACACCGAATTGTTGGCTAACTTTGAGAAAACTAAGGCTGACCACATATATGATCATATCAAAGATTGGTGGCATAGAAAGAGTTTTATTAAGGTCAATTTCCCTCCTTCTTTCTTTCTTGAGTGGTTCTTGAAGTCTTTGGTGCCTTGTGTATCCAAGGACGTAGCGACTTCCTGATTGTTTTTAGAAGAGGAGGAAATTATGAGAGCCCAACAACTTGAACATATCTACTCTTAGTCTAGCATGCTCTACGAGATATTTCAAGATTCGTCGTGATCTAATATTGATAAGGCCAAGAAAAATTCTAGGCCCCACACTGATGGCATTGTGGGATCAGCACAAAGCAATTCCATGGACCTGTTATCGAATCAGTTGCAACAATTGTCGATACAACAGACTGTGGCCAGCCAGACTCCAAGTTTCACTTTTCCCCCTACCCAGACATTGGATGTACATAGTGTGCAGTTGAAAAATCCTAAGGCCAACCATTAGACTGAGGGAAAGAAGAAACAATGACATAAGAAGGGTAAATGGGATAAAAATGATACCAATAATGTTGGTGGGGGGAAAACAAAAAGGAAGAAGTCGAAGTATCTGTGTAATATCTACACGGAAGACCACATGAGTCACTTGTTCCCTCATATTGCATATTCCAAGAAGATATTAGCACAGAAATAACCTGTTCTGTTGATGAACACTTTTCCACAAGGGAAAATATGGCTCGGGCTTCCACATCCACAAGTGCAAAAGGGGGAAATCAGGGACCCCGGGCGCCTACCAATCACAATTCGGCCGCAAAAATTTACGTGATGAATGACGAAGCTCATTTATCGACCAAGACCTGATACTATGGAATGACGGAATCTATCGAGAAGGGCAAGGAATCCACTAACCCATCAACTCCTCTCCAAATCGAGAAGGCATTGGGCAAAACAATGACTCGCATCCCTAAAGGTGCATTCAAGAAGGCTTCTCATAATCCAAATGTGAGGATCACCCAGAACTACTCCATTGTAGAAGATCTAGCATAGACCCCTTGTGCAATGTCCAGTCTAGAATTACTCCAGAGTTTCCCCTCATAGAGAAAATCCATGGTTTCCACTTTGGGAGCGGTAAAGACTAATAACCTAGGCGCAATTGTTTTCAATCCAACCGACTTAAAACCCCATATTCCTCACCATGTTGCCTTTCAAATAGTAGTGGCTTACACCAAAAAATATTTTACGGGAAACATCTTCCATACAGTGGTTGATGAGGGTGCCTCGACTTGCATGATGTTGTTGGCATGTTGGAAGGCCATTGGCTATCTTGAGTTGTCTTCATCATCTACATTACTTACAGATTTTGACAGTTGGTCATTTAGACCACACGGAATAATTCCTTCCTTCCCTGTGTAATTGGGAGGTAAAATTGTGTGTGTCAAAGTTAAAGTGGTCGATGCACCTCTCAACTACAACCTGTTGTTAGGAATAAGTTGGACTTATGCGATCCATGCGGACGTTTCTACGATTTTGTGGATCTTATGTTTTCTGCATGAGGGTCGGATTGTGACCATCAACCAGTTGTCCTTCTCTTGTCCTGACCCTTCATCGGGGGCTTCCACGGTCCCAGTCATTGACAATCCAGAGCTTGGCACTGTCAACTTAGGTGTCAGTTTGTTTCCATCGTTGATGGGAACATTTTATTACCTGCCACCTTCCAACAATGTAAGGCTTATATCAGTTGCTCCCGACCAGCCGACGACTATAATTTTGCAAGTACCATTGTTTCGAAGGAGATACTTTAAGGATCTATGGAATTTACCTTCCCCATCGGCCTTGATGGAAGGGATAGGGCATCATGCCATGGCCATGCCCTTATCTGCATCTGAGGTTGCATACATCATTGTCCAACAAACTTTGGCCAACCCTAATATTATCTTTCCACTCAAAAATCCTTTATACTTGGCCTTTCCCTCTAACAAGGTGATTCTCGAGGCAATGACTGGTCCTGAATGTAACATCCCTGGCCACCCAGTCCAAGCCATGATACACGAGAGAAAACTTTATTTCCCTATGTGGAACATATTGTAACATAACCAGCACCCAACTGAGCTATGCCACATAAATTTTTTGAATTGCATGCAATTAAAATATATACACACAGAACTCTTGCGGAATAATATATATAAAATGTAAACAGACAATTACATTTCATAAACACATGGATTCATACTGAAATAACAGTAACCATATACATGCAGCATATATAGGCATTACCCATAAAACTAAAGACATTATAACCACATAGAGAATAAACCCATAAAAATAAACACGTAAATAACAATGTAGCATGTAAATTTATCACATAGTTGACACTTATGTTGGTAATAATATCACCAACTACGTGCAGACCTTCCACGAACCTCCCAACCTTAGACCATATTGTTCATCACTCTCAACAGTGAGTCACCCCCGAGTTGCGACTAAACTCCACATGGGTAAAGGGATTCCTAACTAGGTTAATGGTTCATATACAACAGGAAAGACTCCATCACAAGTGTCAACTCAAACTAACATCCTACGGTCCCTCATTCCCCACATTATTTTCCCACCCAGGAAGTGTTCCCCTTCTCTTCTCAACAGTCCTTCGGCTGCCCCACTTCCTTTCCGAGCTTCAGCAACATGCCGGAAAGGAAGTCTCAGATCCCTGTAGTTGTAGTTTAGCACCTTCAGGAAATCAATTCCCAACAATTTTCTCTCCTAGAGAATTGCTCACGGGATTGACAACCTGCCTCTTCAATATCCCACCGGCCTGACAACCCACTTCTTCAATCTAACTCCCAAGCTAACCAGATACACAAACATAATGCCTATGGATACAAGTTCAGGTACAGTCGAGAAGGTACGATTGACTGGATGACTCAATTATGGAAGGAATGATGGAAATAATCATGGAAAGAATGATGGAAAATGAACTAAGTCCCAACAACATGTATGCATGTCCCCAACTTAACACTTGTCATGTTGGGAGCTACTTTGGCCCACTTGTCCCCAAGTTTGGAACTTAGGATAAAATAATTATCCATACTTTATACTTTAAGAAATATTAATATAATATTTTTGGCTTAATCTCCCTAGCTTAGCCCTTTTTTATTAACGTTTATCCCCCACCCTTTCCCTAACTAGTGGAGTTTATTCCCCCATACTCTTTTATCATGGTCGGTCTACGCGCAGCGATATATTTTATATTAATTATGAGACGTATACAAAAATACGTGCGTTGACCTTTAGCATCTAGGCTCTCTAGCCTAATATAAACATAAGCCTCCTAGCTTATAATAACTAGCTCACCAGCCAATAAGACACAAAATCTACACAAAGGATCATTGGCCTCATATCGCACGCACTTAAGATGTTGCATGTGGTATCCTGGAATGTGCACATTTCATCATTTTACTGCACAGCACATACGCACACTATGCCATGAAAGGTGCATACCAAATGATATCAAACATCTCACCAGCTTACATACATCTGTGTTTACTTTTACAATTGGGTTCGGCCTAGGGATATTACAATCTCCCCCCCCCCCCTTATTTATGCACTATCCTCCATGCATCATGTAAACATATACAACAAAATTTTCAAAAATCCTCAAAATGATGTGGGTATTCTACCCGCATTCCATCCTCATGCTCCCAAGTAGCATCATTGGGACCGTACCAGGTCCATTGGACCTTTGCAAACCCTATGAATCGATTCCAGAGTTGCTTGATTTTTTGGTCCAGAATGCGTACCGGATGCACTTGAAAAGCACCTTCTTGCTCCACCTAAATCACATTCCAATCAATAACATGATTAGCATCAGGTATCTATTTATTTAGCAATGATACATGGAATACATTATAAATAGACATAGATGCAGGAAATGCAATCATATAAGATACTAGACCAATCATCTCTAGGATTTCAAGCAGCCCACAATAGCGAGCTTCCAACTTGGAACAATTTCCCAACTTCAGGGAACTTTTGTTGGCTTTCACTTTCAAAAATACATGATCTCCCACTTTAAATTCCCTGTGATTTCTTCCCATATCAGCAGATCTTTTCTTAATGTCTTCGGTAGCCTTTAATTTTTTTTTTATTTTCAACATTTTCTCCTCCATTTCCCTGAGTAAATCTAGCCCAACCACTACTCTATCTGCTAGGTTATCCCAGCTTATCAGTGTGTTGCACTTTCTACCATAAAGTGCTTCAAATGGATTCATCTTCAATGATGCTTGGTACCCATTGTTATAAGAAAACTCTACCAAGTGTAGGTATTCTTCCCATTTGTATGGTTTATCCATCACATACATCCTCAACATATCTTCAATCACTTGATTTAGCCTCTCTATTTGTTCATTGGATTCTTGATGATAAGCTATACTAAAATTCAAATTTGTTCCAAATCCATTAAATAATCCTTTCCAAAATTTTGAGGTAAATTTTGGATCTATGTTAGACACAATTGTCTTGGGTATGCCATGTAATCGAGCAATTTCCCTCATATAAACATCAGCAATGTTGGTTGCCTTGTGTGCAAGCTTAACTAGAATAAAATGGGCAGCCTTAGTAAGCTTATCCATCACTACCATGATAGAATCATGTTTCTTTCTTGTTCTAGGAAGTTTTGTGATGAAATCCATGGTTACAACCTCCCATTTCCACTCAAGAATGGGTAATGGCTATAGAAAACTAGTTGGGTGTTTATGCTCAGCCTTTACCTTTTGACATTCCAAACATTTGGCAATACGATCTGCAACTTTTTTCTTCATGCCTAGCCAATAATATTAGCTCTTGACAGCTACAATAGTTTTCTGATAACCTGGGTGCTCAGCATAAGGTACATTATGCATTTCTCCCAATATCATATTTTTCAATTCATTAGAATTTGGTACATAAATTTTTCCCCTGTACATGAGAATTCCATCATTATCTAGCTTATATTCTTTAATTTTCTGTTGCAATTTACCTTGTTTTAATTTTGCCACTAATTCTTTGTATTGCAAATCTGATTTGGGAGCCTCTATAATTTTTTCCTTCAAATATGATTGGTACATGCTAATGTTTGTATCATGCAATTCATGCATTCTTCTCTTGAGTGCATCAGCCACTTTGTTCTCTTTTCCCTTGATATGCTTTATATCAAAGTCGTATTCACTTAGAAATTCTAACCATTTGGTTTTCCTAGAATTTAGATTTGGTTGATCAAATAAATATTTCATACCATTATGGTCTATTCTTAGCTCAAACCTTTTCCCCATGAGGTAGTGTCTCTATTTCCTCAAGTCATGCACTATGGCTACCAACTCCAAATCATGAGTGGCATAGTGTATTTCATGCTCCTTCAATTTCCTTGATTCATAACATATAACAAACCCATTTTGACTGAGGAATCCACCAAGTCCTTCTTTACATGCATTTGTGCATACAATGAAGTCTTCATTTGAGTCTGCAATCCTTAGTATTGGAGCAATTGTCAAGAATTCCTTCAAGTGTTGGAAACTCTTTTCACAATCCAATGTCCACTAAAACTTCACACCCTTTCTTTGCAAGGAAGTGATTGGGTGTGCAATCTTTGATAATCCTTCAATAAATATCCTATAGTAGCCTGCAAGTCCCATGAATGATATGACCTTTGTCACATTCTATGGCGTTGAGCATTCTCTTATGGTTTTTATCTTCTCAAGATCCACTGCTATCCCATCCTTTGAAATGATATGTCCCAAATAATGAATTTTCTTCTGATAAAATGAGCACTTGCTCAATTTGGCATACAACTGATGCTCCCTTAATACTTTCAACACCATCCTCAAATGATGCTCATTCTCTTCTTCTGACTTAGAATATATAAGAATGTCATCCAAAAAGACAACGACAAACTTGTCCAAATAATCTCAGAAAACACCATTCATTAAGCACATGAAAATAGTTGGTGCATTTGATAACCCAAATGGCACCACTGTGAACTCATAATTACCATACCTTGTTCTGAAGGTGGTATTGTTGATATCTTCCTCTTTAATCCTTACCTAATGGTATCCTGACCTGTGATCTATCTTGGAAAATATCTTCGCATCCTTCAATTGATCAAAGATATCATCAATCCTTGGCAGAGGATACCTGTTCTTTATAGTCACTTTATTCAACTGACTGAAATCAATGCAAAATCTTAATGTCCCATCTTTCTTCTTCACAAACAATACTAGGGAACCCCAAGGTGACACACTTGGGTGTATATACCCCTTCTTCAGAAATTCTTCAAGTTGCATTTGCAGCTCCTTTAGCTCTGGTGTACTCATTCTGTAAGGAGTCTTTGACACTGGAGCTGATCCAGGCATTAGATTTATAGAGAAATCAATATCTCTCTTTGGGCGTAGTCCTGGTACCTCCTTGAACACATGTTCAAAATATTTTAGGACTGCATAATCTTCCAAATTTGTCACCTTATCTTTAGGTGTCTCTTCCATATGAGCTGCAAATATTTGACACCCTTTTCTGTAACATCTATTCAGTTGCAATGCTAAAATTTCTCTGATGGTTACTGCCCTTGGAATTCCCTGCACTCTCCTTAGGCTCCCTTCCTCATCCAAGAACGTAAATGTCTTGTTATGACAGTCTAGGATAGCATGATTTTGGTCCAACCAATCCATCCCAAATAGACATTCATAGGAACCTAAAGGCAAGATGTTCAAATCTTCCCTGGTGTTCACTCCATTATTGTCCACAAGACATGACTTAACCATCTCATTAACTTTTCTTTTGGCTCCGGTAGCCAACTGCACCAACCAAGATTTTCCATGCTTTCTTCTTGGAAAATGCAAACTTTCCACCATCTTAGGATCTATATAAATATGACTAGATCTTGAATCAATTAAAATAGCAATGGTTTGGTTGTTTATCATACCTTCCACTTCAATCATATGTGACTGATACTCTGCTTGATTGTTGTCCAGTGCTGCATAGATTCTTGGTACATTTTTTCCCATTTCCTCCACTGTTTGAGCTTGTTGTACATTGTGAACAATTCTCATTTTTTCACCTTTGTGAGAACAATCTTTGAACATATGATCTCCTTTAACCCTCAACATTGAATAGGTGGTTTCCTTGGCCTTTGACCCCCTGTTTCAATCATTCTGGGTTCTCAAGAAGTTGGTTGTTGTTGGCAGCAGGCCGAAGTGGAAAGAAGGATGATCATGGGGAAAGAAAGTGTGCAGAAAGTAAAGTAACAGATGGAAGGAAACGTAGCATGCACACATGCAAGAAAGCGTGCACAAGGAAAGCGATAGTTTGATGGAGAAACAACATGCACACATGGGAGGAAGACCTAACGTCAGTAGGGTTAGGGTTTTGGCAATGAATTGTAATGGTTGAAGAGCCAAAGATGTATAAGTACTGATACTGAGGTATTGTGGATGAGTTTTGTATTTTTGAGGGATTTTGTAGTTGTTATGATTTAATTATTAGTTGGCTTTGCATTATCATAGATATGTATGAGTTGAAGTGATATGTAATGTTTTTGTATGAACTATTTTGTAAGTTGTTGAGCTAGAGGAGAGGTGAGAAGGTAGATCTTGACGATTAGATCGTAGGCTGAGGAGCCTGGTGCGGTCTAGTTTGCCTCATATAGATATTACCCATCTGAGGAGAATTATAAGTGCACGGCGTTTTAGATGCAGAACTACCATAATAAAAGATTCAAGAGCCAAATATTTGTGGACGTAGCCTAGGAGGGGGTGAACCACGATAATATATGTGTAATGCGATGAATGCATGCATATCTTTATCCTGTTTTCAGTAGTTAAATATTGTGCTTAATGAATCAATGGGTTATTATATTGCTATGAAATATGGTTGCGTTATTAAGGAAATAAGTTGTTGAAGGTAATGCAGAGTCACAAATAACAGTAATTTACAATCACAAGTTATAGTAAATGGCCCTGAATACAGATCTCAAATCGCATACTCAATCCTGGGCTATAAACACCTGAGTCTTACAGCCACCCATTAAATCTATCTCGGGTGAGACTACATGGCACATTCTATGTGTTTTGTTTCCTTATGGTTTACCAGGAGGGCCGATAGTTTTAGAGGCTTTGTTGGAAACCTGAAAGACATGAACCCTGGGTCAATAAGAAGCTCAGAGTAGAATAGAGGAGAGTAACCAACAAATGGTTTTGTTGTCATTGGTAGGAAAAAATGCGAATTGAGTAGCTAAGATAGGTTGAGCAAGGAAGAAGCAAAGAAAATAAGAGAGAAATGAGCCATTAGAAGGGAATGTTGAGACTGTGGAACCCTACGAAAGAAGAAATCGAAAGCTAGTTGAGAACCAAAGAGATAGAGTTTTCATAGAAAGACAATAGAAACCCTAGAATAACACCCTGAAAATATCTAGACAAATACGTGTTTATTGATTTGCATGAAGTCTTTTTCTGTGACTTTCCACATCTATTGCAGGAGTGGATACTAAGGTTGAAATATAACCACACGACGAACCGGATTCGACAGTTAGAGTGGACCTCAGTATAGATTGAGAAGTTACAATAGGCGAACAACAAGTTCACCTGTGCAATAGACTTTTGGCTTGATAGTATTGTGGCAAGCTTCATAACAGAGTTTTCAGTTGACATAGCGAAGTCATACAGCGCAGCAGAGCACGAATTCCAATGCAGACCTCGAGGAAGGTATATTTGATCACTGTATACTTATATTAAGATAATTCTATATAACAAAGGTGTAATGACAATGGAATCAGATAGCTAAACTTCCATCCGTGCATGGGGGAAGGGGGGAAGCACTCACAAAGAGAGGAGGAATGGAAGGAGGTAAGGATAAGGGAAATAAAGAGGAGGAACCTTTGGACCTGATCATGATGGACGATGACCATATCAAGTGAATCTTGGCGTCAACGGGAATGACACGTAGTGGATTACCCCACCAATACAAGGTGAATACCAAGAAGAGATTCATAGCCATGAGGGAAAGCTTGGCAAGTGATGAGGAAGCGGTAGAGGATCTTCAGGCTATGGAGCCGATTGAGGAAATCCTGCGTGCAACATATGAAAGGAAAATGAGAGGTACAAGAGCAGGAGGAGAAGGCAGCCATCCTATCCATATTAATGTCAGTGTGGAACCCATAAACCCATGTGCGACTAATACACCAAAGAGAACACCACCGTTTAGACAACCGAACTTTGGAGGAAGTCCGACAACAGGAAGTACATATACACAAGGAGAAACAACTAGAGGATCCAGTCCAAGAAGCAATAGTCCAATATCTACACCACGCGGAGGAGGTAGTAGTTCAGTATTCAGAATGGAAGGACACGATCCCACCATTAGGTTACTAGAGTTTCAGGGAGAAGCAGCAGAAGACCCTGAAAATCACTTGTTCATTTGTGCAAAGATCTGGGAAGAAAAACAGATCACTGATGAAGATACCAAACTTGCACAGCTAGCTATTACGCTAAGAAACTGCACACTAGACTGGTACATGAGTCTAGACATAAACAGTGCCCAAGGGACAACAAGGACACTGGACGACATTAAGAAGTTACTAATAAATAAGTTCTAGAAGCCGAGATAAAAGGATCAGTACATGAATGAGATGATCAAAATAAGACAGAAACCAGGATATTCTGTATGGGAGATCGATCATATATTCAAGCGACTAAACGGAAAGTTAAAATACCTCATGACCGATATGCAACATTGGCACCTATTTGTCAACTCACTACTCCCGCACTTAAAATACCCTTTACGACAATAGAAATTTCAAATGCAGGCAGAGGCTCTGGAGGTAGCCTTGCAACTGGAAGAGAACCAGTACTAGCACACAGACCTAGAGATTGAGGAATTGAAGGAGGATTTGAAGAATCTAGCATTTTAGCTAAACCAGAATAAGAACAAGGAAAAACGAGAAGTCGTTTGGTGTACCATATGCAGGACAGAAGGACACCACAAGAACGAATGCCCAACGTTCGCGTAGTATATGGAATTAGGTATGCCAAATCCATTATCACCAGGAGGATGATGGTGTGAAATCTGCAAAAAAATGGGTCATGACCCTTATCACTGCAGGATGATGCAGAAATACCAGACAGTCTCAAATAGTTCATATTGCACCTTTTGCAAGTCAGTGGGCCATGATGATAAAGATTTTAGAACTATGGATCTGATACGAGAAAGGACATCAGATGCATATACAGTACAGTCCGAGATGATGACTGGGAAAGAAGCGCCATAGTTCAATCCAATCCCAGCTCCATACAACATTGCATAGTAGCAGTATAATATTGCACAGCAATCGTACAATAATACACAGTCGCAGTACAACCGGACACAACCTTAGTACAATATTGCGTAGTATAATCAGGCGCAACAATATAATGCATAGAGAGGCGATCGAGTAGGATATATAGGAGGAGGACGAGCCAGAGGAGGTTTCAGACGACGTATAGGACCAGTCACATGTCACAATTGTCAACAGCCAGGACATTATGCATGATAATTTCCACTACCACCAGCAACTTGTATGTATTTTTGTGCATTGGACCATGATACAGAGGAATGTCCGACCTTACTAGTAATGATTCAGGAAAACAAGAATAAAAAAAACTAGAATGTTTAGTGGATCTCAATTGAAGCAAGGGATGAAGGACGGAACATCAACATAGTCACTCTTGGAGGAGATAAAACAGGAACTGACAAAGTTCGACAAGAACCAGAACCAAATCAGTGGGTGAAGAAGAACATTGAACCAAAAAAGAAGTTCAATGCACAGAAGGAGAAAGAGATATTCAAGCAAGCCAGACAAAAATTTCAGAAGGAGAAAGAGATATTCAAGCAAGCTAGACAAAAATTGTAGGAGGACGACATGCCATCGACTTCAACTGCGCAGCAAGACAAGGAAGCACTAGAATATGAGATGCCTCCATCATTGGATCATACCAACAGGATGCAACCCATGGGACAAGTGAGTACAATCAAAGGTTTTTTTAAATCATGTGTAAAGGTATTAAGTGATCCCTCATCTGTGAAAATATTGCAAAAGATACTAGAAAAATGTAGTAGTGAGACAGAAGAAAAGCTAGAACCAAAAACAGTTAATCACCTACACACAAGAAGAAGAACAAGTAGGGAATTTAGATTGAATGATAACATTGGGGATTTCAATATGGGAGACATAATACTGGATCTAGGATCGAAAATGAATATATTACAAAACAAGAAATAGAAATGCATGGGAGAGCTAACATTAGAATACTCACCTATTCAATTGAAACTAGCAAACCAGCATAGAGTCCTACCAATCGATAGAATGAAAGGAGTGACCATAGATCTTGATGGAGTATGCACTAAAGCAGACTTTGAAGTCATTGAAATAGTGGATGACACAACACCTTACCCAGCATTGCTTGGTCTGGATTGGGCGTTTGACAACCAGGCCATAATCAATTTGAAAACTAGTAAAATGACATTTGAGTCCGGAGAATATAGGGTCATCGCACCATTAGACCCATCAAAATGGGAGAGGTTT
The DNA here is from genome assembly GCA_000966675.3 of Picea glauca. Classification (NCBI taxonomy): domain Eukaryota; kingdom Viridiplantae; phylum Streptophyta; class Pinopsida; order Pinales; family Pinaceae; genus Picea; species Picea glauca. The sequence continues at coordinate 101,710 of JZKD02S1264033.1, read as the reverse complement.
GTAGAACCTACTTGCCTAGACTTAGAGGAAATTGTCCAGTTGTATAGAACAACTGTGTGCGATGAGGATTACGTAAACCCAACTGTAGATGGGGTACTCAGTTGGTAGAGAATTACTTCATGTGAAAAATACTCAGACACCAGTTTAGAGAACTGGAAGCAGAGGCTACACGAAGTATCCACGCGAAGATGTGAAAGAATAGACCGTGCAGTAATATGGGTAGGCACAGAAATCAGGGAACCACCCAATTTCCACAGACTAAATGATTTAGAAACATTCTTGACACAATATGAAGACAAAAGGTTAGAGAACCAGAGATTTTTATCACTTGACTTAGCACTTAATGCCACACCCACAAGATGGTGGGGTGCAAACAAGGATACAATCACAGATTGGTCCCAATGTAAGCGGTTACTGAGCATAAGGTTCGGTGTAGACCAGAAAAATGACAAACAGTAGAAGTATGAAGGAAAATGGACACCAGCAGAACACTTGGAGAAGTGAAGAACACTGTGGAAAATGACATCCCCATAGGACTGGCCTCGTTACTTCATACACACTCTAGAGGGAATACCAACGAATTGGTATACAGACCAGGAATTGCACAAGGGAACTGCGACCTGGATGACATTGCAACAAAATTCTTCAATCACTTTCTCATTTGAACATGAGAACCCCAACATAGACACAACCCTTAAACAGATCAAAGGAGTAATATTCATCAAAGAACCAGAAGTATAATTGATCATAGAAGAACAATAGTGGAACAAACAGACAGTCAAGGACTTGTTGTCATGTTACCATGTACAGGAGGAAGCATCGAATGAATATGATCCATGCGATATTCAGATTGAAGAAGTAGAAGTTGAAAGAGACGTGGAAGGTCCACCCATAGAATCCAAATTCATTTCCTCACCGATCAAGGTAAATAAATTTAACATCGGGACAGCTGAGCAGCCCAAAATGGCCAGCATTGGGGATTACTAGGATGAGCAAACATTAGAAAGCATCACAGATTTGTCACGCGAATACATTAACCTCTTTCCCACAAAATTCACAGATATTAAGGGTATAGCCAGAGATCTAGGAGAAATGAATATACCACTCAGACTTGATGGGAGACCTATTAGACAGTGATCCTACAGATTGAACCCAATATACAAAAATAAATTCAAAGCAGAGATCGATAGGATGCTTGAAGTTGACATCATAGAACTAGTTGAGGAGTTAGAATCAATAATCCCAATGGTAGTACAAGAAAATAAACGAGGGATTAGGATATGAGTCGACTTGATGAAGTCGAACAATGCATGCCTAAACAACCCATTCCCTACACCGTTCACGGATGAAGTGTTAGAGAATGTGGGAGGACATCAAGCTTACTCATTCACTGATGGATTCTCAGCCTATCATCAGATTAATATAGCACAGAAGGATAGATACAAGACCATGCTTGTGATAGAATGGGGGTCTTATCAGTACACAGTCATGTCGTTTGGACTGAAGAATGCACCAGCAATATTCTCTAGAGTGTTCATCGCAGCATTTAAAGAATTCATCCATCAATTTCTGTAAATATACCTAGATGATTGGACAGTCTATAGTTTTTTGACAAATCATGTGGAAGTTTTATGAATGATGTTAGAAAGATGTAGACAGTGTCATATATCACTAAATATAAAGAAATGCATATTTGGAACACTGTTTGGGATACTATTAGGTCATATAGTATGCAAACAAGGTTTATTAGTAGACCCGACAAAGATCACAGTCATTGTTAACTTGACAGCACCAAAAATAGTTTCTTAGCTAAGAATGACCTTAGGACACACAGGATACTATAGGAAATTCATCAAAGGATATGCGCAGATCACAGCACCGATGGAAAAGATGCTAAGGAAAGATACAAAGTTTCATTGGAATGATGAGTTTCAACATGGTCTAGATACCTTGAAGGAAAAGATGGTTACCGCGCTGATATTAGTATTTACAAAATGGGAGAAGACATTCCACTTGCACGTAGATGCATCAGCGATAGCACTTGGAGCTATCTTGGCGTAGCCAGGAGTGGGAGACTTGAATCACCTAATAGCATTTACAAGAAGAAAAATATCAGACTCAGAAGTAGCGTACTCTTTGGTTCA
>JZKD02S1264033.1:69795-99556 GCA_000966675.3 Picea glauca | reverse complement strand
GTCTCAAAACTTATTGTAAGTGATTCATTTTGAGACTAATGAAAAAGATACTTTTCCCGTCCCAAAATTCATAAATCTCATCTATGTCATTTGATTTATGTTTTATTTCTAACCCAATATTAGATCAGTAGCATGCATGTGTAGTCTTATCTTGATTGCAGGAAGCTTTGTAGAAGGGGCAGCAGTAGCAAGGAAATAGAAGGCTCAACGGAGGATCTACTTCAAGCATCGTTAAAAAGGTGAGTTGATTCTTCCATTGTTTGCTCGAAAAGGGGTTGATATTTTGGGTAGAGGGTTAAAAGTTCAATCTTAAGGGTCATTTTCTGCGTATAAGTTTAGAGCCCTAGCTTATTAGTCCGTAGGGTAGAATACCCAACAACAAGGACCTGACCACCTATCAAGGGTCACAAATGGAGAAGAACCTACGAATATCGAAGACAAAGTTTTGGATGCACAACTATTATCAATACATATTTTTTATGAATAATTCACATACATCATTCAGTACTTGAGTACAAGTATTGCACCGCAATAATATAGCACCACACAAAAGAAAGACCTGGTAGTCCACGCAAGCGACTATCAACTAATTGCAGGACATTTATATAAGATGGGTGCAGATAAAATCTTGTGAAGATACATGTTAGAACATGAAATACCAAGGGTCTTAGAAGAATCCCATGAAGGAATAGCAGGAGGGCATTATGCAGGTAAATCTACAATGCATAAGGTATTGCACGTAGGACTATGGTGGCCAACGATTCACAGAGACTTGAAGGAGTACTATCAAGGATGCAATGTCTGTCAAAGGGTAGGCAAATCCAACAGAAGGAATGATATGCCATTACGACCACAAGTAACATTGCAGGCATTTGACAAGTGGGAAATAGACTTTGTGGGACCAATCAACCCACTCGCAAAAAGAACAGGGGCTCAGTACATTATCACTGCGACAAAATATTTAACAAGATGGACGAAAGCCACACCAGTAAAAGAGTGCAGTGCAGAAATAGCACCACACGTTTTGTTTGAACACGTAATCATCATATTTGGGTGCCCGAGAGTTTTGATGAGCGAACAAGAATGCACTTCATAAACAGCACCATCTGTGTGATGACTGAAGAGTTTGAATTCCATCATCAGAAGAGCACATCGTATCATCCACAGGAAAATGGCACAGTGGAAGCCTTCAACAAAATTCTAGAGAACACGTTGACAAAGATCTATAACGTCAACAGAGACGACTGGGACCTCAAAGTACCAGCAATATTATGGGCATACAGGACCACATGCAAAAATTTGACAGGGTACACACCATTTAAACTAGTTTATGGCCAAGAAGCAATGGTGTTTTTAGAATTCTTAGTACCAATCTTTTGCGTAGCATCCATCACACAAATGAAAGAACGAGGAACAGTACAGGAGAGACTGAACCAGTTAATGACCATGGAGGAAGACTGAATCTTAGCAATATTCCACCAACAATTTCAGAAGGCCAGAGACAAGGCTTGGCACAATAGACACATCAAGAAGAAAACATTCAAGGAAGAAGATCTAGTATTTATGTATGACAGCAAATTATTTCAGCACCTGGGAAAGATCTGAATACATTGGTTAGGACCGTACGAGGTAAAATCTATCACAGATGGAGGATTTGTATAGTTAAGATATTTAGTAGGAGAAGAACTCAGAGGAATGATCAATGGGAGCCGACTGAAATTGTAGAAGGACAGTTGACGATCCACCGCAAACAAAAAAAAAAGAACAAAAAACAAACAAAACCAAAGGGGACGCAGTGCGCCAGAGGTAGAAGGGCCACAAGAGTTTAGAAACACAAATTCAGAAAAGGATAACGGTCACATCCAAAGGGAAACAAGCGAGAAAAGCAGAGCCAAAAAAAGCAGGACGACATGACAGCACTAGGATGAATTAAAGGATAACAAGGACCGATGGGACTCCACATTAATCGCACCAACTGGAGAAGGCATGGAAGGAGTAATGGAAAGTATGAAACCACCAAAGAAGAATTGAACCGGTGATCAACATGCATTAAACCCATACAACACATGGGCGAGGGAGCCCATAGTCTATTCATGAAGAGAGAATAGACAGAGAGAAATAGAGGCTAAAGAACATAGAAAGAGTTCATAGAGACCGTTCGAGTCTAGAAGACATTCAAAATTCACCGCCATGGCACCACCTAAGCAAGCAGAAGCGAGCCAGACCGCCAGGAAGACCAGAGTTCAAACTAGGTCATGAGGACAGGCGGAAGAAGGTGAACAACAGCCGTTGTAGGTCATCAATATCGATGAAATTCCATCTCCAAAAACGATATGAGTACAATCCATGCTGATACTGGAGGAAATCCAACAACTAGCAGTAGAGGCCATAAATATAGATACACCAGCAGCAGTGCAGGAGCCACAGAACCAGGAAGTAGAAACCCTGAAAGAGATGCAACCAGAGAATACAGAAGCAGCTCAGAAAGTTAATGGAACGACGTTGAATTCAGAAGCAAGGATCCAGATGAGTCTCAAATGACCATCTCAGAACACCCAACAAGGGAGATGGGTGAAGATGTCTCGGCTTGGCCGAAATGGGTTACAGAGGAGCAACCAAAATTTGGTGGAACTTCGAGCCAGCCACCACCGCAGTAGAAAGAAAAAATATAGATACCAAGGCCACCTCCCAAGAAACCTCCAGCAGAAGTTGTTCTACCGTGCATACCAGCTGGGGTACAGGTAGGGCCAGAGCTACTGGACCAGGTCAGGAATATCAAATATTAGAACCACGATGTAGTAGACAAATCCAAGTTCCCTGAACTTGCATAGAGGGTATTTACACAGACCACGGGTACAACTCGATTTGGAGAACCGATCAACTAGCCATACCAGTGGGCAACTTGGCTAGAGAAAACAGGAATTTTAGGCCTGCTGGACCTACCACATTTTGGCATATGCCAATGCACAACAGCATGCGTCAAACAGTTGTTAGCAGTCACACATGGAGACGACATATGGTTGTACAAGCCCGTCCCCATAACCGTTGAGCTTATTGCACAAATAACAGGATTACCAATCTGGGGTATGGATCCCGCGTTGTTTTTGGATGAAAAAACCAAGGAGAAAGTGCTAGAAGAAGAGATGAAGAAGAAGTATGTAACCACCAAAGGGACAAGAGGGATCATCATCAAATGAATCAACAACGCAACCACACAATTGGGTGTGAAAATCTTAGCCTGCAAGATGCTAAGAAAATGCCACAGGGAGGAAGTCCCAGTTGGAGTTGTTGCAGTTGCAGCGCAATGCGTAGAAGGCACCTCAATGAGATGGGTGTCATACTTATTGAGCTTGTTCCTAGTGGACTACAAGGATGCGCGGGACCTAGGCACAAAGTTCCACTACTCATGGTCGATTACCTTAATAGCCTTCATGGGATGGCAAGAGCCAAGGTGTGTAGTTTTTTGTACCAGACCAAAGCCACAGAGAGTTAGGTACTTGTTTCTCAGAGCTAGGCCAGACTCGAGGAACAAGAAGGTGAACGAATCCATTTTTGAGGGATACCTACATGACCTATAGGAATCCATCTTCAAGACGTGGATAATTACACAAGAAGTTGTCGCGCGATATGCAAACATCACCAAATTCCAAGCAACACGACAAACAATGTGGATAAAGGCAAAGAATGATCTAGCGAAACTGAAACAGACGACGCGTGCCCAGGCACGTCCTCTCTCACAGGAGCTTCTTCTTCTTGGCCTGAAGAACTCAAAGGTTCTTCTATTTCCCTATCAGGAAATCTTCACCCACAGTAATCTTCCTCCGAGGTCAGCTAAATCTCGCTATCTCGCGAGTTCCTGACTTAAACCTCCAAAATTTCTTTTCAAATCTTGCGATACCTGATTTGGCGATACGGGTATAACTCCTTCCACATGAAACCGTGGGCTAGGCTTAATGTTAGCGCCTTTCACGACATCGCGACCTCACCACCTCGCAACTTCGCGACCTCGCCGGTTGAACCGTCGAGTTTTTGCTTTCCTATTTTGCGAGTCCCCAAGATGCATGGTCCCACCTTATACTCTGCCACGCGTCCACGCGAACCTCAACTCCTCGGCACTTCATGACTCGACGTCCACACGAGTCTCGGCTCCTCAGCACTTCGCGACTCGTGAATCTTTTGTGCCACCTGTATTCCACTCGTGCTCCGCTATGGCCCACACTACTCCAGCTGTCGGGATATCGCTATCTCGCAACCTCGCGATCCCCGTGGCCAAACTTTCGGACCTTTTCTTGCGAGGTCCCGAGACATGATCCCTCGCTCAGATCCAATGGTCCTCCTGTGTTCCGGATCTAACGGTTGTCCTTCTCTCGCCACCTCGCGACCTCGCGACTTTAAGTAGCCAATGTTTGGACTCTCAACCTACGAACTCCCGAGTTCGCAAGATCCCTCGATCTCTCGCCACCTGTGCTCCTCAGATGGACGGCTGCGATCTTCTCGCTCCTTTGTCGCCTCGCGTCCTCGCACCTCGCAACTTTTCACACCCAATACTTGGGATTTTACCCTGCAAACTCCCGATTTTGCGAGATCACCGATCTCTGCCACCTATCCCCTCAGATGGATGGCTCCAAATATCTCACCACCTATCTAGTAACTCAATTTCATAAGCATTTTGCCCCATCTTCTTCAAGACCTTGCATGGTCCAATTTTCTTCATCTTCAGCTTGTTGTATGTTCCTCTAGGGAACCTTTCCTTCCTCAAATGTGCCAAAACCAGATCACCAACTTCAAACTGAAGTTGTCTCCAATGCTGATCTGCTCTGCGCTTGTACTCCTAATTTGATTTTAGTAGTCGCTCCTTCACCCTACTGTGAAGTTCCTTCATTGCTTCAGCAAATTCTCCTGCACTAGCACTGCTAGTATCAGTGTGTTCTGAATCCCTTAGTTCAGACACTCCTCTTGGATGCATTCCATATACAATCTGAAATGGACTTTTTCCTGTGCTTTGATTTACTGAGTCATTGTAAGCAAACTCTGCTTGCAGTAATATGTTATCCCAACTGCTATGGTGCTCTATCACCAAGCTCCTCAACAAGTCTCCTAGACTTCGATTGACCACTTCTGTCTGCCCATCCGTCTGAGGATGATAAGCAGAACTAAACATCAAATTAGTCCCCATCTTCTTCCACAATGTTCTCCAGAAATGCCCTATAAATTTTGTGTCACTGTCTGAGACTATGCTTTTTGGCAATCCATAGAGTCTTACAATCTCTTTGAAAAAAAAAATTGCGATGTGGGTCGCATCGCTGGTCTTCTAGCATGGAATGAAGTGTGCCATCTTAGAAAACCTGTCAACTACCACAAAGATTGAATCAACACCTCTTTGTGTCCTCGGCAATCCCAATACAAAATCCATGCTAATTTCATCCCACGGCTTCTCAGGTGTGGGTAATGGCTGATAAAATCTTGTATTCTTCTTTCTCCCCTTTGAATGCTGGAAAATCCTGCACCTTTCTACAAACTTCTTGAATTCTGACCGCATCCCCGGCCAAAAGTATGACTCGCTCAGCTTTGCAAATGTATTATCATGACCAAAATGTCCTGCTAATCCACCATTGTGCTTCTCTTTCAACAAGTTCTCCCTCATGGAGAAAATTGGAATACACAGTTGATTGCCTTTGAACAGCAATCCATCCTGGATCACATACTCTATCCACTAGCTTCTGTCTCTGAGAACTGGATTCCCAGCTGCTTCATAAGCTTCCTTAAAGTCTGAATCATCTGCATACATATCCTTAAGATCCTCAAAGCCTAACGTCCTGACTTTGAATTCATGCAACAGCAAACACTTCCTGCTCAAAGCATCAGCAACTTTGTTAGCAGTACCAGAAATATGCTTTATTACAAAAGTGAAATTTTGCATGTATTCTACCCATTTAACATGCCTCTGATTCAACTTTTCTTGTTGAGTTACATAGTGCAATGCATGGTTATCACTATATAAAACAAATTCCTTTGGAATCAAATAGTGTCTCCATTTCTTCAATGCATGTATGATGGCATAGAATTCTTTATCATATGTGGAGTACTTTTCTTTTGCCTCATTCAGCTTCTCGCTGAAATATGCAATCGGTCTGTCTTCCTGACTCAAGACCGCTCCTATGGCAAACCCACTCGCATCACATTTCACTTGAAATGTCTTTTGAAAATCTGTCAACACCAGAATTGGTTGCTCTGTAATCTTTCATTTCAATAAATTGAAACTCTTCTCAGCCTCTTCTGTCCAGTGAAAATACTTATGTCTTTTCTTCACTGTGTCCATCATTGCTGCACTAATTCCACTGAAATTCCTGATGAATTTCTGGTAGAAACTAGCCAGTCCATGAAAACTCCTTACCTCAAATAAATTCCTCGGTGATGGCCAATTCTTGATCACCTCTACCTTATCCGGATCCATCCTCAACTCATTTGCAGATATATCAAACCCCAAATAAATGAGTTATGTCTTCATAAATGAGGACTTCTTCATGCTTACCAGTAGCTTCTCCTGTAGTAATCTCTTCATCACAATAGCCAAATGCTTCAGATGTTCATCCTTTGTCTTGCTGAAAACCAATATGTCATCTAGATACACGATGACAAATTTCCCAATGAAATCATTCAAGACTTCATTCATCAACCTCATAAAGGTACTTGGTGCATTCGTCAAGCCAAACGGCATGAAAAGCCATTCATACAAACCTTCGTTTGTCTTGAATGTTGTTTTCCATTCATCACCTTCTCTCATACAAATCTGATGATATCCACTCTTCAAATCTATCTTTGAAAAAAAAAAATTCCCCACTTAAGCAATCCATCAGATCATCCATCATCGGCAATGGGAATCTATACCTGATAGTTATCTTGCTGATGGATCTTGAATTAGTGCACATCCTCTAGCCTCCGTCTTTCTTCAGACTGAGCATTGTTGGAACAGCACACGGACTCAAGCTTTCCCTGACCAAACCTTTTTCCAACAACTCCTAGACCTGTCTTTTAACCTCTTCATTCTCCTGCGGCGTTAATCTATATGCGGCTTTGTTTGGAAAACTAGCTCCTGGTATGAGGTCTATATGGTGACTCACGCTCCTCATTGGTGGCTACGAATGAGGTAATTCGTCCACTAAAATATCAACGAACTCTTCCAGCAGTTCCTGAACTTCTCCTGGTAAATCATCCACTCTTGTGCTAGTCAGAACAATTCTCGGTTTTCTGACCACAAAGAATTGTGGATCCTCCTTCTTCTTAACTTCTGTAAGAAGTTCCTTCCCACTCATGAGAAGTACTCTGTTGTTTACTTCCAGCTTCACCTCTTTATCTTCAATTGGACACAACATGTGAGTCCTCCCATTCTTCCTCAGGGTATATGTATTCATCCTTCCATCATGAAATACATTTCTATCATATTGCCATGGTCTACCCAGCAATAAATGACATACATCCATAGGAATAACATCACATAAAATGTTATCATTATATCCTCCTATATTAATGTCAACTAAGCACTGTTTAGTGACATTTACCTGATGCCCCTTCTGTAACCATGAAACTTTGTATGGGCTTGGATGATCAGTTGTCTCTAGCTCCAGTTTTTCTACCATCTCGGTTGAAACGAGATTATCGGTGCTTCCACTGTCCACGATGACCTTTCACACTCTATCCTTGGTCTTGCAAGCAGTCCTAAAAAGATTGTTCCTCTGTGCTGAATTCTCCATCTCCTTCTCTAGCGTCAAAAGGACTTTTTGCATCACCAGCGATCTTCCGCTTTCAGCGTACTCCGTCTCAGTATCTCTCCTCTATGCCTCGGCGATGTGAGTCTCTCCAGTTTTTTTCTTTTTCTCTGGACACTCAAATGACTTGTGCCCATTCTTTCCACACGTGAAGCATGTGATTACTCCACCTCTTCCTCTACCTCTACCTCTGGTAGGAGGAAATATATCATTATCAGCATATCCTCCTCTTTGTTCAATTTTTCCTCGCTTCTCAGCATATGGTCCTCTCTGTGAGGTTCCACCTCTTTCAACTTTTCCCTGAGGCTTCTTCCATTCCTCTTTGGGCTTCTGGTATTTATCTTGGGCAACTGATTTACCTTTGGGCTGACTTCTGCCTTGGCCTCTCTGACTTTGTTTACATCTCAACTTCTCCTCAGCTTTCAGAGCCAATTGGTAAGCATCCTCCACCATTCGGATGGTTGCCAAATTTAATTCATCCTGAATTTCATACCTCAGGCCATTCATATACCTGGCCACTTTTTCGTCATTGCTTTCGCGATGACCTGCTCTGATATTAAACCTGTAAAACTCCTCAGTATACTCCTTCACTGTCATCAGCTTCTGTCTCAGGTTTTGCATCCTCTTGAACAGAGAAATTTGATAGTCCCTGGGAATAAATTTCGCCTTCATCTTGGCTATCATCCTGTCCCAACTCTTAATTTTCTGCTTGCCTTGGAAACACCTATCAGCTTGCAGTTCATCCCACCACAATGTTGCATTTCCTTTTAATCTTGTGACGGCATGTCTGACCTTCTTATCATCTTTGATATCCTCATAATCGAAGTAAGTGTCAAGAGCTCTAATCCAGTCTAGCAGCTCTTCTGCATCCAGACTTCCTTCATAAGCTGGAATGTCCATTTTTGTTTTCGAACTCATCCAAGCGATAGCCTTTATTAAACGCTCATTGGTTGCATCTTCTGCTGGGATTTCTTCTTCTTCATGTCTAGCATCACCTTCATCCTTGGATTCACTGATATCTCCTGCATCAGCTTTTTTCCTTTGTGATGTCTCCATGTCCTCCATTCTGGCACGAAGATTTCTCACTTCTCTCTCCATGTCTGGATTATGTACTTGCCTACCTCTCTCTCTGGACATTTCTCTTTCCTCCTCTGGATCGGGTGATTGTCTACCTCTTCTTCTTGGCGGCATGGTGAATTCTCCCCTTTTCTCTGCTACAGAAAGCAAAGAAACTTTTCTACACTCTGATACCACTCAGACGCAAACGACACGCGCCCAGGCACGTCCGCTCTCACAGGACCTTCTTCTTCTCGGCCCGAAGAACTCAAAGTTTCTTCTATTTCCCTATCGGGAAATCTGCACCCACAGTAATCTTCCTCCGAGGTCAGCTAAATCTCGCTATCTCACGAGTTCCTGACTTAAACCTCCAAACTTTCTTTTCAAATCTTGCAATACCCGATTTGGCGATACGGGTATAACTCCTTCCACATGCAACCGTGGGCTAGGCTTAATGTTAGCGCCTTTCATGACTTCGCCACCTCACAACCTCGCGACCTCGCCAGTTGAACCGTCGAGTTTTTTCCTTCCTATTCTGCGAGTCCTCGAGATGGATGGTCCCACCTTATACTCTGCCACATGTCCACGCGAACCTCATCTCCTCGGCACTTCGCAACTCGGCGTCCACACGAGTCTCGGCTCCTCGGCACTTCACGACTCGCGAATCTTTTGTGCCACCTGTATTCCACTCGTGCTCTGCTATGGCCAACACTACTCCAGCTGTCAGGATATCACTATCTCGCAACCTCACGATCCCCATGGCCAAACTTTCAGACCTTTTCTTGCGAGGTCCCGAGACACGATCCCTCGCTCAGATCCAACAGTCCTCCTGTGTTTCGAATCTAACGGTTGTTCTTCTCTCGCCACCTCGCGACCTCGCGACTTTGAGTATCCAATGTTTGGACTCTCAACCTGCGAACTCTCAAGCTCACGAGATCCCTCGATCTCTCGCCACCTGTCCTCCTCAGATGGACGGCTGCAATATTCTCGCTCCTTCATCACCTCGCGTCCTCGCGCCTCGCAACTTTGCACACCCAATACTTGGGCTTTTACCCTGCAAACTCCCGAGTTTGCAAGATCACCAATCTCTGCCACCTGTCCCCTCAGATGGATGGCTCCAAATATCTCGCCACTTTTCTACTCGCGACTTGGAGTACCCAATACTTGGGTTTTCACTCTGCGAACTTTCGAGTTCACGAGATCACCGATCTCTGCCACTTGTCCCTTCAGATGAATGACTACAAATCTCTCATCGCTTCGCGTCCTTGCGCCTCGCGACTTTTCACACCCAGTACTTGGGATTTCACTCGGTGAACTTTCAAGTTCGCGAGACTACCGATCTCGGCCACCTGTCCTCTCAGATGGAAAACTCTCAACCTCCTCGCCACTTCGCCACTCGCGAAGCTGAAGGACTTCCTCTCTGGTCCTCTAATGTCCGAGACTGCGAGATGAGGATCTCCTTACACGTGTCTTCCACAATGAATGGCACTGATCTTGTAAGGATATCGCGTCTCGCGATATCGCTGCTCTTGCCACACAACTTTCAGGGCTTCAACTCCCAAGTCCCCAATACACGATACCACGTGTAGATCCAACGGCTCCCGTGACTCCGAACCGACAACTCTGTCTCTCCTGAACTTCAAACCCTTCGGAATCTTCTCGATGTAACCTCCTTGCACCTCTGGAAGATCTGACGATCCTTGGAACTTCGCGAAACCTCCTCAGAAGATTTCGACCGTCCGTTCTTCTTCGGTTAATCCTCAAAATGAAAAAAGGGTATCTCTCTCCAAGATTCCTTCGTCGCTTCGCCAACCTGCAACGTTCTCTCTGACTTCACATCACACTGAGCTACGCTGATCTTCAGCGACTCAGAGACCTATCCTTCCTGAGATTTATCAAATCGCTTCAACCTCAACGAGGTTGTTTGCACGCACTCCTTGCGGAAAGCCTGCGAACACTTCAATTGTTTGAGCTTTCTTAACTCTGCGTATGCCCGTAGCAGTAGTCCTTTAATACTTCTGCTCAGTTTCACAACTGAGGTTTTCCTTTAGCCTGCGCACTCCTTGCACGGCTTCTACAAGCCACTTTCACTTCTGGGGGTTCTGAGAACAAGATTTTAACTCTCGAGCCTTCTGTCAACGCACTCCTTGCGGACGAATTCAACTGCACTCCTTGCAGGAATCCTTGCTCAAAGGAGAAACAATTGTAACTCACCTCACTCTTTCTCTGATTTCAATCTCGATACATGAAATCATACACACATCATAATTAACAAATGCATAACAGGAAGTAATATTCATAAGCAGAGCGTTCAACACACATACACAGAGAATAACACAACAGCCATGAATCTGAATCAACTTCTTCTATTAATTCAAGATCTATACATGGGTGTTCTTATACAACTCTCTGCTATTCTCCTATGCTCTAGACTCTTCTTCCTCCTGTTGTTCTCTCTCTAATGTTACAATGATACCAATGAGGGTGTCTATATCCGGTTTCCCTCCTTTCTTCTAGAACTGTTTGATCTAAAAAATTCAATTCTATCTACCTGCAACTACTACTATAAATGCCTCCATCTACTTCATATGAGAGAATATGGCTCGAGGTTTGATTACATTTTTACCAAGGCGCCTAAATTAAATGATCTCATTTATATTCAGCGCATCACTTCAAGAGAAAATTTTAAAAATTCAAAAACTTGTTCTGGACATCTTCCAGCTGTCTTCCTGCTTCCACGTTAGTTTTGCTTGTCATGAGGGATGCTCCTGCATCAGAAACAGTGGCTACAGATGTGATATTGCATCACAAAGGGTGATATTGACATGGTCATCAACGAATGGCCTAAGGAATGGAGGATTCCATCCATTACCTAGGAAGTGTTGAAAATAACAGCAGAGGAAGAGGTAGAGTGGGGAGAAATGAAGCCTCCATAAATCCAAGTGCCCAAGAAACCAATAATGGTCCAAAGCAAGCAAACGTAGGCAGACAAAGGGCCAAAGAATATAGGGACAAAGAAGGGGAAGAAGGAGAATACACAGTCAACCAGGGAACAATAGAAATAGGCTGAGGGAGCATAGGAGGCCACCTCAAATCCCAACACACACAAACTAGGGGGAAATAAGAGACCAGCCACACAAACAGGAGGCACACATAAGAAATCAAAGGCACAACGAACACCGCCAGAATATACGATCACGGATGACGAAGGGGAGATGATCACTAGAATGGTCTAGGATTGTCTAGTTGAGGACTTTGACCATGTTTCACGTCACAGGGACAATATCCAAGAGGAGTTGGAAGACATACAACAACTCAACAAACAAATCGAGGAAGGTAAAATAGCAAGTAGCAGCAGGGGCATAGAACCATCAGCACCACATACCGAGCAAAGAGTGGAGGTAGAAGAACGGGATCCAGTCCACTCATTACCGCATGCAAACACAACATTATACATCACACCTAGTATGCTACGTATGGACAAAATCATGGGGCAGACACCCTTGAATGAATTAAGCCACATCCAATTGGTCTTGACACAGATTCCATCCAGGGCACTACACAGGTTGCAAGTTAGGATCAACCATGAGGTACAGTCTCGTGCACACAAAGACTTAGTCGAATTACAACAAGCAGCAAATAAGTGGGAGGCACTAGAGAAAGTCTTTGAGTAGGCCAAGTCTGAAACCAGGAGGAAATAGAATCCAGGAACGAACTAGAACGAAGATTAGGAGGAATTTTTTAGAAGCTTCCAAACACCACGTAGGGGAATGAACTTGCAGTAGCAGAAAAACTTGATCAAATTGTGCAGGCAATCGAGAAATACCAGAAGAATATTGAGAATCTCTTAGAGAAGATCATACTAACCACGCCACCAGTAGTGAAGGTGCAAAGGAAGCAGGAAGCAACAGCGTAGCTACAGGAGATAGAGCAGTAGGTCAGCACAGTCACTGACTTGTTCAACAAAACAGGGCAGCTTTGGACTAGTTTGGAGGAGGATCCGCAAGTCCAACAGTGGGACAAGGAAGAGGACAGGATCAATGCAGTGATCCAAGGGATCAAGCAGAAGCAGAATACAATACCAATCCTAGAACGATTCAAAGGGATGCAGGAGATGAAGAAGTTGCAGGTAGAACTCATCACTGTGCAAATGTAGAAATAGGAATGTCAGGATCAAATGGAGCCATTGCAGGAGCGGGTAGCAGAAGTACTGACACAGAAAGAGCAAGATAATACATAGATAACATAAATCCAGGAAGAATGTGTAGGATTGATCAGTGACAAAGTGGAAGTCCAGGTAGTGGACACATTCAAGGAGAAGATCGTGCAGGCACTGACACAAGCAGTAGAGCTCAAGGAAAAGTTTCAGACAATCACCAAGGAGATCGAGGAAGCTCAGAAGGATTAGGTGGCTCGGGCCGAGCCACATTTCAGTGTTGATGACCTCTTGATAACAGGCCAAAGTGGAAAGAAGGATGATCATGGGGAAAGAAAGCGTGCAAAAAGTAAAGTAATAGTTGGAAGGAAATGCGACATGCGCACATGAAAGAAAATGTTCACAAGGAAAGCGACAGCTAGATGGAGGAACAACACACGCACATGGGAGGAAGACCTAATGTCGATAAGGTTAGGGTTTTGGTAACAAATTGTAATGGTTGAAGAGACAAATATCTATAAGTACCAATACCGAGGTATTGTGGATGAGTTCTATATTTTCGAGGGATTTTGTAGTTGTTCCGATTTAATTAGTAGTTGGCTTTGCATTACCATAGATATGTATGAGTTGATGTGATATGTAATGTTTTTGTATGAACTATTTTGTAAGTTGTTGAGCTAGAGGAGAAGAGAGAAAGTAGATCTTGAGGATTAGATCGCAGGCTGAGGATCCTGGTGCGGTCTAGTTCACCTCATATAGATCTTACCCATCTGAGGATAATTATAAGTGTGCAGCATCGTAGATGCAGAACTACCATAATAAAAGAGTCGAGAGCCAAGTCTTTGTGGACGTAGCCTAGGAGGGGGTGAACCACGATAATATCTATGTAATGTGATGAATGCATGCACATCTTTATCCTCTTTTTAGTAGTTAAATATTGTGCTTAATGAATCAATGGGTTATTATATTGCTATGAAATATGGTTTTGTTATTAAGGAAATAAGTTGTTGAAGAAAATGCACAGTCATGAATAATAGTAGGTTACAATCACAAGTTATAGTAAATGGCCCTAAATACAGATATCATATCTCATACTCAATCCCGGGTTGTAAACACCTGAGTCTTATAGCCACCCATTAAATCTATCTCTGGTGAGACTGTGCAGCACATTCTGTGTGTTGTGTTGCCTTATGTTTTACCAAGAGGGCCAATAGTTTTAGAGGCTTTGTTGGAAACCCGAAAGAAATGAACCCTGGGTCAATAAGAAGCTCAGAGTAGAATAGAGGAGAGTAACCAAAATTTGTCCCTGAGTATTATTTCTGAAGAATGGTGTCTTAGTTCCCTTCTTCCTTTGATCCATCTTGAATTTCTTTTTGTCTTCCCAAGATTTTTGGAAATTTGGCCTTGCTTTTTGTTGATCATATAGGAATTTAGCTTGCCTTATGGTCTCCTCTAATGTATTTGGATCAAAATACTGTATTTTTTCACTAATGAATGATGGCAATCCACTCAAATACCTTTGAATCTTAATTGTCTCATCCTTAATGAAATAAACATACTTTAGCAGTTCTAAGAACCTTCTTTCATATTCATCTATGGTCATACTCCCAAGCTTGATTTCAAACAACTCTTTCATTTTCTTGTCATAGTATCTCTTACTCAAGTATTTCTTTTCAAAATACTTCTTGAATTCCCTCCAGGTAACACTTTTCTCTTTAATGTGTTGCACCTGCACAAGTTTATCCCACCACATGGATGTCTTTCCCTTGAGTTGATAGATGGAAATTCTACTATCTGCATGAGAGGAATAATTATGAAATTGAAAATACTTTCTAATGCCCAGCATCCATGTTTTTACATCTTCATCCTTCTTTTGCTCACCATCAAATGTAGGAGGTTTGATTTTGTTCATTTCTCCTCGCAGTTCATCCACCCCAGAACTCTTATGCTTCTTGAAAGGGGATGGACTTGAGTTGTTGTGTTCTCTATTATTGGAATTCCTCGGGGAGTGGTGGTGATGTCTACTAACACTTCTTGTTCTTCTTTCTCATCAGGAGACTTGAGACTTCTTGATTTACTTGAGCCACTCTCCTTATCCAATTTCTTTTCTATTATGTTCAAGCTCTGCATTAATTTCATGTTGAAGTCATCCTACTGATCCTTGGCTCTCATAAGCCTTTCATTATCATCTTTATGGATTTGAAAATACTTTTACAAATTTCTAATGGTCTCTACCATATTCATGTTTTCATCCCTTCCTTCTCCATGTCCATTGGAATTTGTTCCTTCAATGCCCAAATGGACATCCATCCTTTTAATATCATATTCCTGGTTGTATGTCCCCTGTGACTCTTCCATTACTATGGATTCTATGATAACCTTGATCTGATCTATTTGTTGTTAACTCTGCAAAATGTGAAGCCAACAAAACTTTGTCAGACTAACTATTTCAACAATTTCATGAAAATAAGAACCATTTTGGTTCAATAATATATCATAATTATTTCTTCTAATTCCCTGGAAAATTGAATGCTCAAATCAATTTTCTAGGTGAATATTTAGATTCCACTATCCAAGAAATATCCAACGCCTTCTCCCATGCTCAATTCCGAGTATTGAGAAGAAAGTTATGGTTATTTGAAAATTGTCCATTAATTTTTCTGTTCATTTTTTAACTTGGCACAACTTTGCCCTGTAATTAAGCATTTTTGCACTTGCCCGATTGGATTTTTTTTTATTTTTTTTTCGTAGGATATCAACTGGGTTTATTCATATACATATTATGGACACTTTGTACAAGTTTCACCTTTTTCTGGGTTCCAAGTTGCTAGTTACAGCCTGCTGAAGTTCTAGACCAATTCGTGTTTTTGGTCTGGAATGCTACAGGTACCTTATTTTACATATTAAACATTTTTAACATGCTCGGAAAATTCATTGAGCTCTGGGAATGTCTTCTATGGTTCAATATATTTCCATTGACTTCTCCTGTGCCTCAATCTGATTCCGGAGTAGAAAGTTATGGCTCTTGGAAATTAGATGGATCTTAAAATTTACCCTCCATTGTTTGTGTTGTAACTTTCTCATAAAATCTTCGTTTGACGAATGGTTTACACCATTAGAAAGATATCTCCGAGCTCTTTTATTTGATATGAAAAGAAAAAGCGTACCCTAGTACACTACTACACTCTATTCTCGTGGTTTTTTCATTGCTAAAAACGCTCTTAAGGGCCTCAAAAACCCGCTGCAAAATGATGACGTTCAAATAGTATAAAATGTCGTGGAATTTCCCTGGTTTTTCGTTGTTTTTCACCCTCCAAATGACTTCATACGCACATATTTCAACCTATAAATCCATATTTACCATTCATAGAAACACCACAAGTAAATCGTTCTCTGTGCACCTATAACCACTGTGTATCACTTCTATGTCACGCCAATAACTAGCGCGCACTACTTTTGTGTCATGCGTCGATATCCATCATGCAAAGTTTTGGTTCTTGCACCATTACCTGTTGCATGCAGCTTTTGTATCACGCATTGTTATTCCATGCACATTTCAATCTATGCGTTGCACCATTCCAAAGTTTAGTATGCCCCTACCGTGCACCACTACTATGCGCACACCATTAACTAAATTGTCATGCGACAACATATAACCATATTGCGTGCGCACCAACCAAACTCTTCAGTGTTGTGCCAATCTGCACAAACTACGTGCTCCATTGTTATTTGTGTGCACACCGTGCACACCTTATTATGTGTATACACACCACGTAATGTTAAATTTAGCGCGTGCACCCGCATGCCCACATTTTTCTGCGCAGCGCCAAAATTTAGCGTGCACACCCGCACACCAACATTTTTCCGCGCGGTGCCAAAATTTAGTGCGCATGCCCACACACCAACATTTTTTCGTGCGGTACCCATTTTTTACATATCACAATATTCTTACTGTACATCATGTATTTTTAGTGCGCCCACCTACGCACATTCATTTTTATGCACATCAATTTCTCGTGAATTCCGATGCAGAAATTGGGGCTTTTTCCTCCATTCTTACCATAGACATTATGCAACTATGAAATTTGTTCAATTTCACCCCCATAACACCAGTCCAACCTCTGCAACAACAAATTGTTGTGGGTTGGCATTGCTAGAAACGAATTTACCCAAAATCAATTCGTGAATTGAGAATTTTATTTATCAATCTTGCTCCATCTGTCATGGCTTCACTATAACTTCAAATTCGACCCATTCTAGGTTTGAATTTGCTAGAACAGATATTAAATCAATAATATCTCAACACATGGCCGAATTTCCCAATTTTCTCATGAATTTAACAACATAAATTGGGGCTTTTTCCCAATTCTTCCCAATTGTTGTTACTTTTTACCATGGACTCTCTACAAACTAAAAGCTGTCCATTTTGAAATCAAACCATTGTGACATTTCGCTTCAACTCAACCTTCTCGGCCCATCCAAGCTGAGTGTTGAAAACTAAAGCTCTGATACCATATTGTAACGTCCCCGGCCACCCAGGTCAGGCCACAATACACGAGAGAACACTTTCTTTCCCTCTGCGGAACATACTGTAACATACCCAGCACCCAATTGAGCTATTCCACAAAAATTATCTAAATTGCATGCAATTAAAATATATACACACAGAACTCTTGTGCAACAATATATATAAAACATAAACAGACAATTACATTTCGTAAATGCACAGATTCATATTGAAATAACAGTAACCATATACATGCATCATATACAGGCATTACCCATAAAAATAAAGACAATTATAACCACACACAGAATAAACCCATAAAAATAAACACATAAATAACAATGCAACATGTAAATTTATCACACAGATGACACTTATCTTGGTAAGAATATCACCAACTACGTGTAGACCTTTCACGAACCTCCTAGCCTTAGACCACATTGTTCATCACTCTCAACAGTGAGTCACCCCTGAGCTAGGACTAAACTCCACACGGTTAAAGGGATTCCTAACCAAGGTAATTGTTCATAGACAACAGGAAAGACTCCGTCACAAGTTCCAACTCAAACTAACAGCCTGCAGTCCCTCACTCCCCACATGCATGTCCCACCCAGGAAGTGTGTCCCTTCTCTACTCAACAGTCCTTCGGAAGCCCCACTTCCTTTCTGGGCTTCAGTAATAGGCCGGACAAGAAGTCTTAGAGCCCTGTAGCTATAGTTTAGCACCTTCAGGAAATCAATTTCGCAATTCTCTCTCCTAGAGAATTGCTCACAGGCCTGACAACCTACCTCTTCAATATCCTATGGGCCTAAAAACCCGCTTCTTCCATCCAACTCCCAAGCTAACCAGATACAAAAACATAATGGCTATGGATACATGTTCAAGTACAGCTAGGAAGGTATGAAGGATAGCCCAATCGGTGTGTGAATGCTCATGGGTGATTGACTGGATGACTCAATGATGGAAGGAATGATGGAAAGAATGATGGAAAATGAACTAAGTCCCAACAATATGTATGCATGTATGCAACTTGACACTTGTCATGTTGGGAGCTATTGGCACAGGGACAGACTCGGGGTTCAATGCTACAACAGTGCACCAACAAAACCATAACTATCAGCCCTTTCGAAAACACCTGCGAAGCAGATGAAGTCTCACCCAAGGCAGAGGCAGGGGTGGTTGCAGGACTCCAATGTCTGCAACCTTAGCTGGGACATAGATCTATGATTACAACACCTTAACAAAGCACTTAGCAGTTACAGTTCGTTGATATTAAGCCTTAGTTTACAGCATATCTAAACCCTAACAACATATCAGTGCAGTATTCACATAGATCCAATATAATCAAGCACTAAGAATACCAACATAGATCGGGTCTAGCATTTATTCACATTATTCAGCACTAAGCTACCATATTAGATCCTTCTAAGCATACATCAGAGCACTAAGAATTCAATCACATAGACAAGAGAACAACCATAAATCACATAGAAACCACAACGTAGGATATACGTGGTTCACCCCCACCCTAGGGATACGTCCACCAACTCTTCTTCTTTATTTCTTTTTTTCAATCTTCTACATGCACAGATCCATGATATATTACTCTGCAGAGAATAGGAGATCTGCGCACCTCACTAGAACCTCCTTCCCTGAAGTACAGCACAAACACTTCCACAGTCTCTTACAATCACTTGCACTTAGCTCTGTAAGTCTCACACAATGTGCACAAAGCAATGACAATTACCACTTCCACTTAGCATCACATACTTGTCCCTCCTTCGATCACATAGATCGAACTCTAGCACTTAGCACACACTCACCTCTTTTTACATCACCTAGATATCTATTTGTACATTACAAAATGGGCCTAAACATGGGTAAACCCATGGGCCAACATCCCCATTCCCGTTACATAATCCCAAAACCCAAAAATCCCTAAAAAGGGGCCAAGATCCCGTGATCTCTGCTTCGACTTGCACTCCGTCTTCGATAGCCTATCGAAGTCCCAAAAGTAGGTCAAACATGACCAAGGATCCTCAAAACTTGGTTAAGGGCCATCAGGCCCCCAACACTCACTTGTGACTCGTCCTGAGTCACTCTGGTCTGGGTAGCTATGCTTCAAAATCCTCGCGCTTGGCTCAAGATACTTCGACTTGTTGTTGTGCCAGGGCCTCCTGCTCGACGAACTCTTGGATGACTGCTTCATTGACAGGTACCTCTAAACTTTGTTCGACTGCAGTGACTACTTGTTCCAACTCTGTGCCTCAGCCTTCAATCTCCTCAAACAGTTGGCAAGCTTCATCCTGGACTGGTTGGAGCCTTTAAGTCACTTCCATGACTTTTCTCTAAATGGTGTGGAGCTGTTGTTGAGAAGTTCATTGTTCTTGGGATTGCTTCATCCTTTCAACTGCTAATAGGAGCTTCAACTGTGCTTGTATTGTTGTTGCTTGTTGTTTTTCCTACTGGAGTTGTGACTCCAATACCTTCATATCAGTATCTTCAGTGAGTCGCTCATAATTTTGTGCACTGCGATCGCTTAGATGTTTTCATTCCAGAGCGAATGCTCTGATCCTCTCGACTGCGCTCCTGGCAGTGACTTCTCTTTGATCTCGTTCATCCTGTGGGGTACCTAGCACTGTTTGTAGCTCAGGGTATGTGATTCTCTATTCAAGCTGTTGGATAGCTTCCGCGAGTTGCTCTACTTGGTGTTCCACTAGGTCTTCCTCCTTTTTCTCTAAGCCTGTCATAGAGCGAAGTGCTTTGCTGACTACTTCTTTTACTCCCACCTGCTCCATAGAACTGAGCTCGTTCGACATTCACGCTCTCGATCGAAAAACTCAGTTGGATGGATGAGTGCTCAAAATAATAGAATCAATGTCGAACTTACTAAGCACAGCGCGGTAGCAATGGGCTCTCTTGTTATCACTGATAAAATTCACAATTTTTTTCTCGATGCAACAGTCGATGGACTAAGTAGACACAATGTAACGAATCTCTCCAATGGATAAGAATTTTTCCATCAATGCAGTTTTTTCTATTGCGACGCAGTCCCAATGGTCCGATCACGAGATTTTTGGTTATAATTGTTGTTCTAACCATGGTGTAACATCGTTCCAACGGTCATATCGCTTTGCCATGGGGCGTTGTTCTGATATCCCAACGAAGTTCCAATTTTGCAACTCTTCCTTCCACGAAGTTCCCTCTGGGCCCTTCTGTAACTTTTCGACCTTTGATCTCTTCTTACCGAGTTTTCTAGCCTTCTTCCCAGTGATCTTCGTCTCAGTATTCCTTTTTCCATTTTGATTCTTATCTTCTTTTGGCATAGCAGCTTCGCATTTTTGAGATTCTTTCATAGGATCAGAGATTAATATTGCTTCTCTATCTGTGGTAGGTGCTCTACTCGTCTGTGAATCTTTTTGTGTTCTTTCAACTTTGTGATCCAAGTTTTTGGTTCTAAGTAGCTTTGATTTGTTCTCTTGTTCTACAATCAAGTGTGCTATCCTCCTAGTCATGAAATCTTTTAATTTCTGTTTTTTTTGTTCTAGGGCCTCCTCTTCTTTTCTTCTAGTCTGATCTTTCTCAATCCAAGTTTTTCCTAATAACATAGTAAATGGAGCGTTGTTCTCAATGAATCTAACAACCTTAAAATCTTCCCTTGTCGAAGCTCCATGAGCACTCATAGATACCTGGGTGAGCCTTCCACATAGGGTTATTATCTTTCCCCTGAATAATCCTATTCCTCCCAATGAAGGAGTCGTATCAGGATTTCCCAAAGATTCCCAATTTCTTCCTGTCATGATATTTACCTGTGTTTCCTCATCCAGAACACAGTTTATGTCGAAGTCTCCTATTCTTTCTTCTTTGCATTCTTTTTCTTTGAATATCTTTGATAAGTTGATGTCCCTATGATCATTTAGGGTTTATTTCATTTGCAATAGTACAGTCTCTGATTCTTTATAGGGTTCTGCCATGGTCTCAATTTCGTGACCTTCCTCAAGGTTTTCTTGTCTCATATTCATTTTGTCAAGCTTAGCAATCATTCTAGGGAAATCTAAAACTTCATGGTCCATAGCTTTACAACAAAGACAACTAGGTCTTCTTCCAGGGCATTCCTTAGCAAGATGTCCCAGTCTTCTGCAACTATAACAAAGGGTTAATCCTCTTTTTTTCTTAAATGATCCCCAACCTTTCCTGTACTGCGCACTAGGATCATAGTAGCTAACCTACAAAAATTTCTTTCTAGGATCTTGCATCCATTTGTTAGTCCAAACATTCTTTCTATGCATAGGGATAGCATATCTTTCATTATTTATATCATATCTACTCATATCAAACCTTCTTTCTTCTATTTGTTCCCTAGTTTTCATAATAGGATAACATTTATCAAACATACCTAGATCCATACTCTTGAAAAAAAAAATTCCACTAATCTTACTTTTAGCAGAGCATAAAGCTTCCAGATCTAAAACTTTTCACTTATTCTTAGCTTTATCAGAGCACAAAGCTTCAAGATATTACCAATTTTCTTCAAATCGGACTTCTCTTCTTAGCACAGAGCTTTACAGGTCAAGTAGAATATTGCGCACTAAGGCAACAGATCTACGCACATAGCTTCTTTTCTTTCCTTCAGTTCCCAGCAATCACAGTTTCAAGTATCGGCAATGGAACCATTTTTTGGCACAGGGGTAGACCCAGGGTTCAACACTACAACAGTGCACCAACAAAACCCTAACTACCGGCCCTTTTGGAAACACCTGTGAAGCATATGAAGTCTCACCTGAGGTAGAGGCAGGGGTGGTTGTAGGACACCAGTGTATGCAACCTTAGGCAAGACACAGTTCTGTGATTACAAAACCTTAACAAAGCACTTAGAAGTTACATTTCATTGATATTTAGCCTTATTTTACAGCGCATCTAAACCCTAACAACAGATCAGCGTAGTATTCACACAGATCCAATATAATCAAGCACTAAGCATACCAACATAGATCAGGTCTAGCATTTATTCACATTATTCATCACTAAGCTACCATATTAGATCCTTCTAAGCATACATCAGAGAACTAATCTTTCAATCACATAGACAAGAGAACAACCATAAATCACATAGCAACCACAACGCAGGATATATGTGGTTCACCCCTACCCTGGGGCTATGTCCACCAACTCTTCTTCTTCATTTCTTTCTATCAATATTCTACATGCACATAGCCATGATATCTTACTCCGCAGAGGACAAGAGATCTGCGCACCTCGATAGATCCTCCTTCCCTGAAGTATATCACAAAGCTTTCCAAAGTCTCTTACAATCACTTGCACTTAGCTCTGCAAGTCTCAAACAATGTGAAGAAATCAGTGACAATTACCACTTGCACTAGGCATCACATACTTGTCCCTCCTTCGATCACATAGATCGAAATCTAGAACTTATCACACACTCGCCTCTTCTTACATCACCTAGCTATCTATTTATACATTACAAAATGGACCTAAACATGGGTAAACCCATGGGACGACATCCCCATTCCCGTTACATAAGCCCAAAACCCAAAAAGCCTTAAAAAGGGTCGAGATCCTACGATCTCTACTTTAACTTGCACTCCATCTTCGACAACCTGTCAAAGTCCCAAAAGTAGGTCAAACATGACCAAGGATCCTCAAAACTTGTTCAAGGGCCAACGGGAGCTACTTTGGCCCACTTGTCCCCAACTTTGGAACTTAAGATAAAATAATTATCCATACTTTATACTTTAAGAAATATTAATATAATATTTTTTTTTGGCTTGAGCTCCCTAGGTTAGCCCTTTTTCCTTAACTTTTAGCCCCCATACTTTCCCTAACTAGTGGATTTTAGTCCCCCATATGCTTTTATTGTGGTTGGTCTGCGCACAGCAATGCATTTTATATTAATTATGAGACGTATACAAAAATAGGCGCACTAGTCTTTAGCATATAAGCTCTCTGCCCTAATACAAACATAAGCCTCCTAGCTTATAAGAACTGGTTCACCAACCTATAAAACACAAAATATACATAAAGGCTCGCTGACCTCATATCACATGCACTTAAGATGTTGCGCACGGTATCCTGGAATGTCCACACGTCATCATTTTACTGTGTAGTACATGCGCGCACTATGCCATGAAAGGTGCATACCAAATGATATCAAATAGCTCACCATATTATGTACATTTGTATTTACTTTTACAATTGGGTTCTTCCTAGGGATATTACACGGACAAATCTTGGGATGATCTACATCATAGATCTTATTTCCTTCCCAAGCTTAGGAGAATAGAGGCGGGAGATTATTTTTTGACCGTGAATGGAGATAATCCTTGTCCTATCAATCCTATGGCTATGCATGGAGTTTATACTGAGGGAAACATGGAAATAATTTCTACAACGATTCCAATCGATATCTCCAAAACCCCTATCGTCTTGGAGAATGTTTTCGTCAGAGTGGATTTCTCCCCTAAAGAGATTCGAACCTACACTGAATTATTCAAAGAGTTCCATGATGTTTTTTCCTGGTCTTACGAGGAAATGTCAAGCATCAACCCATGAATTGTTGAGCATGAAATCATGACTTATCCTTATGCCAAAATGGTCTGACAGAAGCTTTGTCTAGTCAACCCTCGAAAATCGGCAGCAATCAAGGAAGAAGTAGAAAAACTACCCAAAGACAGTTTTATATACCCTGTATAATTGACGGAATGGGTGTCAAACCCATTTCTGGTTAACAAGAAATAGGTCAGGATTTTCATTTGTATGGACTTCCATGATTTGAATAAGGCATGCCCGAAAGACAATTTCCCGACTTTGTTTATCACTCATATCGTCAATGAATGTGCAAGCTGCTAAGTCTTTTTGTTCATGGATGATCTTTTAGGATATAATTAGATTCAAATCAAATATCATATCGTAAGATGCCTTCTAGCCTAAAGAATGTTGGATCCACCTTTCAGCGGGCCATTTCATTCACTTTTTATGACCTCAAACACATATTCGAGGCGTACCTTGATGATTTAGCATCATGTTCTTGCAAGAGATCTAATCACCCCACCCATCTACGACTAATCTTTGAGAGATGTCATTACTATCAGATTTGCTTGAATCCTAAAAAGTGCAGTTTCTACATGACATTGGGTCATCTTTTAGTTTTTATTGTATCGACAATAGGGATCATGTTCGATTCTCTCAAGGTTGAGGTGATAGTTTAATTGCCTCCCCCATGCACGATACCCCAGCTTCAGATCTTACAGGGGAAATCATATTTTCTTCGACGTTTTGTCGTGAACTACGCCAAGATCACTAAAGGGTTTATGTGTCTTTTGAAAAAATTGGTCCCATTATGTTGGGATGAAGTTGTTCAGCACTCCTTTGAAGCCTTGAAAAGTTCCCTGACTTCTTCCCCTCTGCTCCAGCCTCCTAATTATAAAAAATATTTCTTGTTGTATTTGGTTGTTGCGGAGTCGACCATTGGCATGGTATTGGTTCAAGAAGATGATATGCTCGAAGAGCACGTTATATATTACCTTATTTCAGGCCTAGTTGGACCAAAACTCAACTACTCTCACATTGAGAAACTTTCTTTGGCGGTTGTCCATGCTGTCCAACGATTTCATCACTACATTTTGCTTCGCAAGACCACCATCATCGCAATCGTCAACCCTTTCCAATATGTGTTAACACGATGGGTCATTGGCGGAAAAATCATTATATGGATAGTCATATTACATGAATTTGACTTGGATTTTGCTTCTGTGAAATCCAAAAAGTCATTGGTCTTTGTCGAACTCATATTGGAAATTCTGGTCGAGTCTAGTGATATCATGCCCAAAGAATCACCTATTAATGGAGATATTTTTCTACTTGCATCTTCGAACCCCTGGTATGGAGATATATTTGTGTATCTCCAGACTTTGAAGTTCCTCGCTTCTTCTTCCCATGATGAGCATCGATGAATTCGACATCAAGCACAAAACTATCTTATCCTTGATGACACGTTGTATCATCAAGGTGTAGACTGCATTCTTCGGAGATGCCTTACCCATGAAGAAGTAGACCTCATTTGAACAACTGACACATCGGATCATGTGGCGGTCATTTCTCTGGGTTGGAAATAGCCCAAAATATTCCACGTGCAGGTTACTTCTAGCCCTCATTAATCAAGGATTGTGCAGATGCGATCAAGAAGTGCCACATGTGCCATATCTTCTGTCGAAAGATGTGGGCACATCTTGCTCCTATATTTCCAGTCATTGTTGTTGGTCCTTTCACCAAGTGGGGGATTGATTTTACTACATGTCACTCAGCTTCAGCTAGGGGGCATCGTTACATTATCGTAGTAGTAGACTACTTCATGAAGTGGGTCAAAGCTATGCCAACATTTAACAATGATGGTGAAACAACGACTCTTTTCATGTTTAATTAGATAGTAGAAAGGTTTGGTATCCTGAAGGAGATTGTCTTTGACCATGGAAGTCACTTCCAAAACAAAATGATGATTGAATTAATGTCAAATCTCAGGTTCAAATAGGAACATTAGTCACCTTATTACCTGCAAGCGAATGGTCAGGTTGAAGCTGTAAATAAGTCTCTCAATACTATTCTTTAGTGGACGATCAATTTTGTCAAGCCGAATTGGAATTTGATGTTGTATTCAGCATTGTGGGCCTACCAAACATTTGTGAAGACTGCCACCAGTTTTTCACCTTTTCAACTCGTATACAAGCTGGAAGCAATCTTACCTATTGAGTGTTACATTCCTTCTTTAAAGTTGGTAGTGGAATTATTTTTGGACACTTCACCACTTGAGGAACACCTTCTATATCTCGAGAAACTCGATGAGCAATGTTGAGATGCAGCCTTAGATAATGAGGCTCATAAGAAACGAGTCAAGTGTCAGTATGATCAGTGTATTCGTCCTCGGATTTTCTCTAAAGGCGGTCTTTTCCTAGTATATGATCGAGACAAATATCCCTTGGGGGTAGGCAATTTCAAACCCATGTGGCTTGGACCATTCATTGTGAAAGAGGTCTTGGAGAAGGGCACTTACCATATGGTTTATTTTGAGGGAAATTCCTTGGTGGAGCCTAGAAATGGGCTCTACCTTAAGAAGTACTACTCTTAGGTTGGTCACCTGGGTGAATTCTTGTATATATGTGTAGTCGCTTATACATTTTTTGTCTTTTTTTTTGTGGACATGTAGTCATTTATGTCTTCTCTTTCACTATGGAAGATGTCAAGTGAATCGAAGTTTTATTTTGGGTTTGTGGACAGCGCTATCCAACTCTCTTGAAATCTTGCTTCTGCAGCTTGGTTGATTTTCACACCTGGATTTCAGTTTCTATCTTCTGGAGGTATTTTTCTAGGCGGTGCTACAAAAAATGTTGTCGAATACAGCACAGTGATAGAATTGTTTCGTGACTCTTTGTAACATGGAATTTCTCGCCTCCGAGTCTACCTATATGCTTAGTTGGTTGTGTCCCAGTTAAATGGGGTTTATCATGTTTATGATCCCACTCTGCACGGACGTTTCCTTAGGGTACATATCTTAGAACGATCTTTCGATTAAATTACATATATCCATGTTCCTAGGAGATTTAATCATTTAACAAATACTCTAGCTAATCAAGTTTTAGATTGGCATGTTGCTCACATATAAAAATAAAAGCACACACATACACATGTACATACATTTGTAAAAATGTCATCCATAAGACAAGAAAATATATGTGTGTGTGTGTGTGTGTCCAAAAAATAGTGTTATGAGTACATAGGTCGGCATGAAATCCTCAAAAGTCATTAGTCTACATCGTTGGGCTTATTCCTTCAAAAAATACATATGGTATGAAAATTTCCCTCGGCACATCAATGATCCAGTACTATCTAAGGATGAGGCCTATTGGCCCTGCTATAATGTACAACGACATTCTCGAGATGCTAGAACAGCTGGACCCAAGTTCGAGGCACCCCTACTACATGTGGTTGCATAGTCGGGGGGAGATCCTCGATATCGACCATAGGAACAGCATGAGTGAGAGCAGTGAGGTTGCGCTCCGCTCGTCACAAAACTCTGTCAGCCTCTCCAACTAGAGGTCCTCCTATAGTTGTTGGTCCTCCTACCATTGTTGGTCTTGTCTCGGTTCGAGGACGTTGTCGAGTCCTGGTGAAGTCTGATGGTCGAACAGGCCCCACATATGTACATAACAGATACACAAGTCAGCACTCTATACGCACATAAAAAGGATATTTATGAAAATTAAAAATTAAATAAACTTTAAAAGAGTATCTCGCCTCGAGGCACAAGCATGTCTGGGTCTCTGGTGAAGTTGATCCTTGAATATGGGTAATCCTTGATCACTAGGATCTGACATGCCCACCAGTCAAAAAACTTGTTGTCTAAGGCCTCTATAGTCCTCCCTCCACCCTGTCTAGGCAGCAAAGCTACCCACCTTCTCACTATTGGGAAGGAGGCTACATGCCCATGTACTGTCTCTCTAGGATTGAGACAGGGCACACTCTCAAAGATGAAGGAGCACAAGATAGTACCAAACCCGAAGTTCTTGGTTGTACATCGTCGACACTCTGTGAGTTGTCTCTTCATGCATACAAACATGGTAGTACTCCAGTCAAAAATGGTTGCCTCCAAGCAATGAATGGCACAATGCATGTGTGTCTGGGAGGCCTGATGAAGGATTGTGGATCCAATAATCTGCCCGATCAAAAGTAAGATCACACACAAAGAGAGGCTAGTGACCTTGTGGATTGGCACCTGAGAACCTACCTTCTCAGTTTCAACCTCACAGTACATCTTGATGTAGTCCTCGATATTGAATGGCCCTAGAGGAAAGGTCCTCAAGTTGATTGGTTCCCCTTGTCTTGAGAGGTGAGTCAAAAAGTAGATATCCTTTGTTGTTAGGATCAGTGATTGACCCTCCAGCATGAATGCCTCAGCATCAGGATGCTAATACTCCACAAGAGAATTGAGCAACCTCAGTTGTTCCCTCATCAGTGGACACTATAAGAACTTCCATAACCCGCATTGTTTCAATGCAGCGATGGCCACAAGGTCCTCCTCGAACAGGACGTCGAGCTCCTCGTGCTCTCTCTCTCTCTCTAGTGAACATACATCCTGTTACATGACAAATATTGAGAGGATTCAGTGCTTGCTTTTTATTTTTTTCAATGTAAAAAAGGGTGTACATGGGATGATTTTTACACAGTCGTGTATGTACGTAGGTTGTTTAGTATTCTTCTAGAGTACATACGCAGGTTGGCCTTAGACAGCCCGTGTACACGCATGGCCACTATTTTTAAAAGAGCGGGCCCTCTCCAAACACAAAAATAAAGCATAAAGGAAGAATTGAATTGCAAGTGTGGGTGTTTTGTACTTACTTGGCCCAAAAACAAGGTCATTTCGTCCACTGAAGCTCTCGGAATCCACTCTTTTAGCAATGGAGTTTTTTTACCTGTTGGTTGATTTTCAAATTGCAATTGTAAAAATGAGTTGTCCACTTCTATTTATAGACTTTTTTTGGCCCTTTTTGCCCCTTTTTGTCCCCCCTTTGTCTTTTTTCCTGCCTTGGTGATCACTCGATTTCACTTATGAGTTTTATATTGGTCATTTCGGTACACTTTTCCTTTTGATTTGGTGATTTTTTGGGATTGGTCACATTTTTTGGTATCCTTTGGTAAAAGTCATTTTTTCCAACTTTTTGCATATAAGTTAGGATTTCATTCCCACTTTCTACATCTTGTTGTCTTTTTCTCTTTGCCATAGGATCGACCCCACCTAAGTGCGACACAAAACCTTCATTGTTTCTTTAGAAGTGTCGTAATTAGGTGGTAGAGCCTACCTTTACATGGATGCCCTAGGTAGACCCTTTGCTGCATTTTTTGCATCCATGTTGTCAGTTATGACTATAGGCTTGGGAGTCTTTGTTAGTCCTATCATGACTACATAATGAAGACTCATTGTTTTGTTCATCATCATCCTAGGCCTTATCCTCAGGACTCCCTAATGAGCATGATTTGTTGTCTTTCAAGCTCGCTTTGAAATTTGAAAGCAACATCCAACAAGACTATATTTATTCTTTTCGATATTGTCTGTATTAACTGAGAAAAGTAGCCCCCTTGGAGTCTTCCTTAAGCCCTTTTTAGACTCTCTAAAAATGAAAATATTGTTGAGCGATCTTGTTTCCCTTCACGCTTACCAAACTCAAAATTGAAGGCACATCTGTCTGGTGGTAGTTTACCCCTTTTTCA
>JZKD02S1264033.1:34499-51115 GCA_000966675.3 Picea glauca | reverse complement strand
CTTGAACATTTAAGTGGGGTAAAAGGAGGTTGCCCCCTCGAAGAGGCTTATTATCTGAAATTATCTCTTTTTCAAGGCGTTGAGTACTTTTTCTGATGTTTTTCTATGCTATATTCATATTTGGTTCTTAACACCTATGACTCGTCCTGAGTCACTCAAGTCTGGACAATGTTGCTTCAAATGCCTCGAGCTTAACTCAAGATGCCTCAACTTGCTTCTTTGGCTGAGCCTCCTACTCGGTGAGCTCCTGGACTGTCTGCTCCGTAACAGGCCCTTCCAGGCATTGTTCTACTATTGCAACTACTTGATATAGTTGTGATCCTTGGATATCAATATCCTTGAACATTTTACAAGCTTCGTCCCTGTTGGCCCAGCGAGGTTCAAACCCTGCGAACCTACCTCCTGTGAGGGTCTAGTCTGCAAATTCGTCCATTTGGTTTCCTTAACTTCATGTAGATTTTCCAACTTAGCCTGTGAAGTCTTCCATTCGGTTTCCTTAACTTCTTGTATCTTTTCCAACTTAGCCTTATTTTTATTGAGCTTCCTTTCCTTCTTTCCTCTTATATGAGTTTCTTTAACTATTTCTGGAATCCTCTTTCCATTTTTATTCTTATCCTCCCCTAGCATAGTAGCTTCACACTGTTGAGGTACCCTCAAAGGTTTTGAAGTTAATATCCATTTTCTTAACACTTCTTGGGTGGGCACACTTCTCTCTTGTATAGATAGGTCCTTCAAGCCTTATTGCATTCTTTCAACCTTGATAGCTAATTTTTCTTCTTTTTGTCCCTCCTACGTTGTTACTTTTCTCTGTTGCTTTGACTTATCCTCTTGTTCTTCTCTTAGTTTGTCTATTTTCCTAGCTAAGAAAACCCTTAATTATTGCTTTTTCTTTTCTATATATTCTTCCTCCACTTTCCTTCTGATCTGATCCTTCTCAATCCAAGTCTTACCTAAGAAAAGTGGGAAAGGGGCATTGTCCTCAACAAACCTAATGACTTCAAATTCTCCTTCAGTTGATGTTCCATGAGCACTAATAGGTACAGTAGTTACTCTTCCACATAAAGTTATCATCTTTCCCTTAAACAAGCCTATCCTTCCTAAAGAAGGTACCACAATAGGCTTTCCCAAAACTTCCCAGGTTTCTTCTGTCATAACATTCACTTGTCATTCTTCATCTAAGAAATAGTCTATGTCGAAGTCTTCTATTCTTGCACTTATGCGTTGTTTTGCTTTCAGGCTTTATGGTAAACTGACATCTTTATGAACATCCATTGTTTCTTCCAACTGTAATAACACAGTTTGAACTCCCTCTGACATTTTCTTTTTATGACTTTCTAACATACCCTTAGTCTATTGACTCTTTTCATAATTTTCTTGTCTTATGTCCTTCCCTTCAACTTTAGCAATAATCCTTGGACAATCCTCAACCTCATGACCAACAATATTACAACAAAGACAAATAGGGCCTACCTCAAGGCATTCCTTAGCAAGATGTCCCGACCTTCTGCAATTATAACACAAATTCAATCCCCTTTTTCTCTTAAATGTTCCCCAATCTTTTATGTACCACACACTTCCCCTAGGAACATAGTGTTGGACCTGCAATCTACAAAAAATATTTCTAGGTTCCTGCATCCACTTATCATTCCATAAACTCTTTCTATTCATAGGAATAACATATCTTTCTTCATTTCTATTTGATTTACTCAAACCAAATCTTTCTTTCAACTGCACCCTAGCCTTTAGACTAGGACAGAATCTATTAAACATACTTAAATGCATTCTTTCAAAACAAAAAATTTCACTTATATTTCTCTTACCAAAGCACAAAACTTACCCCTTTTAGAATCTTACCTCTTTTATTTTGAACAAATTACTTTCTTGGCACAGAGATTCACAATTCACGTAGATTACTGCGCACTTCAGCATCAGATCTACGCA
The DNA here is from genome assembly GCA_000966675.3 of Picea glauca. Classification (NCBI taxonomy): domain Eukaryota; kingdom Viridiplantae; phylum Streptophyta; class Pinopsida; order Pinales; family Pinaceae; genus Picea; species Picea glauca. Next base: position 49,174 of record JZKD02S1264033.1, on the reverse strand, counting down.
CAAAGATTCTCTTTTTCTTTACTTCAGTTCCCAGCAATCACAGTTTCAGGTTCTGACAACGGAACCATTTGTTGGCACAGGGGCAAACCCAGGGTTCAATGCTTAATAGTGCACCAAAAAAACCCCGACTACCAGCCCTTTCGGCAACACCTGTGGGAGAAGTCTCACCCGAGGTAGAAGTAGGGGGGCTTATAGGACACAGGTGTCTATAACCATGCTGGGAAACAGATCTGTGATAAAATCACTTCGCAGAATATTCTATTAATGCTTAGGAAGTGAACATGCATTATTTTATTATCCTCATTAACATCGTAGAGAATAATCAAAGACAGATATAGCGTAGTAATAACAAGTGATTATGCACCCAGAACACTTAGCACTTGGCACTGTGAGTCAGATCTAGCATTCATTTACCCCTACTCATAAGTAAAATACTTAATCAACAAAGTATACATTCATTACACAACATAATCAAAGCACTAAGCAAATGCATAACAGAAAAGACACTGCACAAAGAAAATCATGAGACACCAGATATACATGGTTCACCCCAAGGTGTGGCTATGTCCACAAACTACTTCGCCTCTTTATTATTCGCCAAAATATTATATCTAGTCACTCCTGTGCACTAAGCCACAGAGTCGAACTTCGTACAAGACATGAGATCTGTGCACTAAGCATTAGATCCTCCTTCTTTACCTTCCAAAACTAGATCACATGCACAGAGCCACAATCTCTTATAACAACACTTAGCCCCTTCTACAAAATTGCAGTCGAGCACAAATCCTTGACCACTTACATTCCTTTGCACAAAGCACTACTTGAGATATATATCTTCTACACTACATTCCCCTTTATTTATACTTTATAATAAGGCCTAAACATGGGGAAAACCCATGGACCGACATCCCATAAACTCATTACAAAACCCTAAAGGACCCCTTACTAGATCCACATAACCCCCAAAATAGGTGAGATCCATGATCTCCGCTCCGTCGGGGCACTCCTTCTTTGACCAACATGTCGAAGTCCAAAAGTGGGCCAAAACTGACCAAAGTTTCCCCAAAACTTGGTCGAGGGCCAACACTCTTTGTAAATCCTAACCTCATTATAAAACTATCAATCATGCCATACCATGCTCTGGTTGCATTCTTTAATCCATATAAATCCTTCTGCAATATGCACACATGCATCTCCCTATCATGTACCTCGAACCCTTGTGGTTGCTCCACTTATAATTCCTCTTTTATTTCACCATTCAAGAAGGCTATCTTCACATCCATCTGATGCACCTTGCATTTAATTACTGCATCCAACAAAGGTATAGTTATGATTGAGGTATATCTCGCCATGGGAGAAAATTTCTCCTCATAGTCAATTCCCTCCTTCTGATAAAATCCTCGAGCCACAAATCTAGCCTTATACTTTTAAATACTGCCATCAACTGCATGTTTCATTTTGTAGATCCATTTTGAACTTACAATTGATTTCTCTTCGATCTAGGGACCACATCCCAGACACCATTCTTTACTATGGACTGATATTCCTCCCCCATGGAATCCTTCCATACCCTTTTTTTTGCAGCCTCTTCATAACTTGATGGTTTTGCATCCATGATATCACACAAACATGCCACATAGCTGGAATACGGTTTCGAATTATTACTTTCCATGAGATATTTTTCTAGGGCGCCATATCTTTCTACATCTATGATGAACTCTTGTGCCCAATTTGGTCTTCTCTTACGAGAATGCATCTATGTTGGCCTCTAAGGTTCTACCATGTCATTATCCTCATGAATGATTTCTTCTAGTTCAATTGCTTCTGCCTTTGGAACTCTAGTAACTTCATTCTCCTCCTCATGAACCTCTTTTGCATAGTCCTATTTTGATCTATTGAAAGTTGCACTCTCATTGAAGGTGACATATCGACTAATATCAACTTTCCAGTGACCGGGAATATATATCTTGTATTCCTTCGATGTGTCACTATAACCAACACATGTTCCATTCTTTCCAGATGGATCCAATTTTGTCCTCTTTTCCTTGGGGACATGCAAAAGTATGAGTCAACCAAATATCCTTAGATGCATGACTTCTGACTTCTCTCCTAAAAACATATCCTCCAGTGTCTTCTTTTCAATTACTTTGTGGGGACTTTTGTTCTACATGTACACTGCAGTCTTTGTTTCTTCTTCCCACAAATGCATAGGTAGATCTTGATCATGGATCGTAGCCTTCACTGCTTCCATGATCGTCTGATTCTTCCTTTCTGCTACTCCATTCTGTTGATGATTGTAGGGAGTATAAATCTCCCTCTTAATCCTAGATTCCTTGTAATATTGTTTGAATTCCTCTGAAGTCAATTCTCCTCCATTATCTAATCGCAAGGTATTTATCTTCCGCTCTATCACGTTTTCTACTAGTGCCTTAAATTCTTTGAATTTTCCAAACACTTCATTCTTTTCCTTCAACAAATAGATACAAGTTTTGCATGAGTAATCATCTATAAAAGACACATAATATACATACCTGCTTAGTGAAGTTGCTAACATCGATCCACACACATCCCAGTGCACAATGTCCAATATTTTTTTGGCTTTTCTATCATTGTTGGGAAAGGAGTGTTTCACGTTCTTACCTTGCGCGCAACCTTTACACACATCGTCTGGTTTTTCGTGGATCTTCGGTAGTCCCATCACCATATTTCTCACAGTCGGTAGGGCCTTGTAATGTAGGTGATAAAATATTGTATTCCATAATTCACTGGGATTCACAATGTCGTGAATTAATGTTGAATCTGATCACCCTTTCAATTTGTAGAGTCCTCCCTCTTGAACTCCAATCACCACAACATCATTAAAATTCTTCCCTCTAGGCCACATAGGAACTTTTCCATCAACAAATGCAACTCTATAAACCTTCTCATCCAATGTTGAAATCAAGAGAAGGTTCGTCTTCAATCTAAGAACATAGAGAACTTCCTTCATCTTCATTAGCTTTCCTGAGTCTAACTTGTAGGAGGATTCTGCTGCTCCTTTGATTAGATATTGATAGGCATCTCCCAATTCCACCTTATGCGGTGAATACTTATGAGTAAGGTTAGACAAGAATTCTTTATAACCTGTCATGTGCTTGGAAGCACCATTTTCCACTAGCCAAATGTCACTTCCATGAGTGACAGTTCCTGTAAGGGTTGAGATAAGAACATACTCCTCATCACTTGATTCATATTTATTTGCAACCTTCTTGGGTGGCTCATCATCCTCAGTTGTATGAACATGATTCATTTTACCTCCTTTATGTTCCCTTTGTCTCTGAATGAGGGAACAATTTCTAGCAATGTGTTACATTTTCTAACAACAGAAACATATGATATTTGGGTTATTTCTTCGTCCCTTCTGAAACTTCTTGGGTGAGGAGGGTTCTTCCTTGATCTTTCCTTTCCTGGTGTGGGAGGCTAGGGCTTGATCATCATATATCATCTTCTCTTATCTTTCTGTCGTCCTTGCTTCTTCTTGGTTCCAATCTTCCCATAGCCTACTAAACTTGGGTATCTTCCTTCTTGAGCATATCCCTTGAATAAATCCATCCCATGACCTTGGGAGGTCATTCAAGGTGGTCATCACCATTTTTTCTCCATTCACTGTATCACCAATGAATTATATCTACTCCTTGATCCGGTTCACTCTTGATAAGTAAGAGTGGATGGTTTCTAAATTTTGTGTCCTCGTGTTCTTTAACTGAGTTATAAAGGTCATTCTTCGGTTGATGTTGTTGCCTTCAAAAATTCATGTTAAGGAAACCGTCATTTATTTTGGAGTGGATAATGAATATATGTGATGAATGATATTGTCCTTAATGGAGTCTCCAATAATACTCTTTGATTTGACCATATCCTTCTTGTGCTTTTCTTTAGCCTCATCTCCCCGTGGTTCTAAAACTCTTCTTTAGTGAACTTCTCTAGATCATGTTCTTCTAGGAGGAGGGATACTATGTACCTCTAGGCTATGAATTTGTCAGCTCTCTCCATCTTCTCATCAATATTGGTTCTGGTAGTCATCTTGCCCCTAAATCACAAATTTTGGATTATGAAGATCTTATCCAGGGAAAATATGAGCTCCACTAGTGCACACTTGTTGGTAGTATTTTCTTGTCGGACAACCACTCCTATCAAGAAAAATGTCTTCTTTTGTTTTCTAGATATGTGAAATGTCTTCTAGATATGTGAAATGTCTTATGTTCATTCCTACTCTAATATCATGTTATAATTTTAGAAGTTACATTTATCTTCTTTAACATTCATTAACAATTGCATGTAATAGGATCACTGAAATATAAACAATCATAGAACACAAGATATATCCTAGGAAACCCTTGTGAGGGAGAAAACCCAGCAACCAATTTTTCAGTATAGATTCCTTCAACCAAAGACCAAGAAACCAAGACCTCCTGCACTAGACCTCCTTTGCTATGCTCCAAATACACAAGAGAAGGTGAGTTGTGTGTGTATACAAATGAGAGGAACTTGACCTCTATTTATACACATAACTTGACTCCCAAAAAGACGCAACCCTAAGAGGGTCGTTTTGGATTTTACAATAAGGATAACAATAAAATAATAATTTATTTTGAGTCGATTTATACAATAAGATTACAATAACCTCCTTGATGTTTGACCAATACAAATACAAAATAATACATTTCGTAGTTACATAAAAATATCAACAATTCTAACATGATCAACTCATTTTTATTGAAATATGTTGCAAAGATTTCATGATTAGATAATCCATTATTGACCTCAAATCCACCTCTCCCATGTTGTTGGTGCTACCCACTTCTCTCCTTCTCATTGGACAATCTAGGGTTTAAATATGTCCAATGTTAAACCCCTTAGGGATGTTGAAATCCCATTGTCCCTTAGTAGTAAGACCATAAGAGCTCATTTTTTCATATTCCCAAGGAACTTCAACTACAACATCCTCCTTGGCCTCCCTTAGCTGGATTCAATTATGGTTGTTCCATACACCTTCATTATTGATATCTTGTTCTTCCATGTAGTTGATTTCAATTCTACCTGGCATGTTCCCACTCCCTTCTCTCACCTCCCTAGGGTTTCTCCCAGGACCCACCCCTTGGTCTCCTACATTAATTCTTCAAGATTCTTTAAAGCCTCTTCCTCATCTCAATTGTATCTAAGGTCCACATATCTAGTTTATACTCCCCCTCTAACCTTATTTTCCACTTCTCCTCAAATATGTGAGCCCCCACGAGGGTACCCAACATGTGCCCCTTACTCCCTAACCTCCTGATTTGTCATGAATAGCTCAAGGTAGCCCTTCTTTCATGTTTCATCCCTCACCCTTTTCCTCTAAATACTCAAAGCAGGGCTCCTCTCTATCCTTGGACTCTCTCTAGGATATTGAGAAAACTTCTCCACCTTAATAAGGCTTCCTTTACTACACCTCTCACTCTCTCTTCCATTCACCCCTTTCCTTCATTATGTTGGTCCTAACATCATTGACTCCCACCTCATGCTTCTTTTTTCCTTTTCTAGGTTTATCCTAGAGTTACTACCTCCTCTTTTTCTTCCTTTGTGATAATTCACTATCCCTTTCCTAGGAGTTGTTGTCACTATGCATTTCCTCAGTTAGGGTAGGCCACTACGTTTTTTGATTGGTTGGTACCTAACGTGTTTCAGCATACTCCTACACCACAAGCTCTTTCCCATATCTTAGGACAAGTATCTTCTTCTTAGTTTTACTCCTGTGTTGTCTTTTTGATAGCTTTTTCATAATCTAGTTGTCACATTCCTTTCATGATGAAAGAATCTATTGCACATGTTTTCGTAGTGTAGTTTTTATTATTGTCATTAGACTTACTCATGCTTTTATTTCATGATTTATTTGTTATTTTACTAACATAGTGGTAAGACTTTATTATCTCTAATATCATATTTTAACTATCATATTGCTTACATGATGGTTAGATTTATTGTCCATTGGATAATATCATCATTTACATTTCATAGGTTAAATACTATCATTTACTTGCACAATATAGTTAAACATGTTTGTTCCCATGTCCTAGCATTCCTTCTTGCTATGCATATTATTTCTCTTATACCTTTATTTCTTTCTTTGTCTTACATGTGCTTGATAATATATTCCCTATAAGTGTGTCATAGCTTTGGTATTTGTACTAGTCATTGGGGCATGGGGTCTCCGTGAAAAAGTAAGGAACTTAGATGAAGTTGAATAGTAAATAATACTCCATCACCATGCCTGGGAATTAGCTTGTGCTACACATGTTAGCAAGCTAACCCCCAAACATCATTTCTTTTCTATTGTTACTACACTTATTTTTTCTTTGTCTTATTTCATTTTTCTTACTTCTCTCCTTTCTTGTACCTTGCTACTATTACCATTTCATGGATAGGATATCCGAAGGGGGACAATATGTGGCTTATGTATTTCTAATATTTGAGTCACATACACCTACCCACTAAGGATTCCAAGGTGTGACTCTATTTTTTGATATGTCCATGTGTGCATGACCCACCCAATAATGATACAATATCTCTCTAAAATACCCTTTTGTGATGGACCACCTTCCTTGAATTTCCCCTACCTTATCCTAGATGTGTGACATCTTGGGGATATCTAGCACTTTGGTAGGGACATTGGTTCCCTTGTCTCTCTTGGTATATTTCCCTTTATAACCAATTCAATTAACTTTGACACTTGGGGAACTCTTTTGGGGTATTTCCTAATTTTATGGGTTCAATTGGGAGCACAATCCTCTAATTGGATTCATAACCACTTAAGATGCTTAATTATGGGTCTATGATGGACCAAATATGTTTGGGCTTCTTCTGATGGATTCAAATGAGTCAAACCTCATTAACCATTCCTAATCTCTTAGTGAAAGTGTATCATGGGTTCCTAAAGATGGTATCGAGCATGTGTTCCATGGAACACATAATAAATAGGTGTTTGGGGCTTAAAAACCTATGGCGCAATCATATAGAACCCATGGTATGGATTAAAACCATGTAGTATGACTTTTACTTGCAAATCGAGCCATCCAACAACTAACCTAGCATATACCTTTACCTTGAGTTCATTCCCTGTCTATTTATACAATTCAATTCCTCTGTGTAAAGTTTCTTGAGCTCATCATACAACCTATCTTTGAAACCCTACATTGTAGGTACACACTTGTATTTGTGATACAAATTAATATTATATTTCTTCCACCTATTCCATGCTCTTGGGATGCTTGCACCTATCATCTCCAATACCTCTACAAGGACCTCTTTTGATTATCTCACCTCCAACCTTTAAGGAATGTTATTTTATCCTAAGGAATATTCATTGGCATGGTTCGATTTATACCTTTGATGATTCAACCCTATAACATCAAGGTAGTTTCCATCATAGGTAGGGAAAGGAAGTTATCTCCCCCCATGAGGATAATTAGGTCTCTTTGCTCATCATTTTCATTGATATATTTTTTATGGTAGTAGAGATATTGTTTTTCGCATATATATATATATATATATATATATATATATATATATATATATATTAGAGATGAAGTACAAGCCTTGTCTTGTATGAAATATTAGATGTATGTGTATGATCATATGAGTCATGGGTTACTCTTGAATACCTATCAAAACTCTCTTTCTCAACCCAATTAGCCTTTTCACCTTAAACAACTAATTCCAGATGATATCCTTTCATACTTATTTTCATCATTTTTAGAGTTATCGCTTCTAGCTCACTAAATGAACTTTCGGTAAATTAAACCTAAATTGTTATTTTCCGAAATTTTATTAATTTGTTGGGAAAAACTAATCTAAAATCTAATTGAAGTGCCTTAATATTCTGCATCCATAGTTTAACATAATCAATATCTAAAAACATAATTAACCTAGTGGCTTTCCCTCTCCTTTTGGTCATCTCTCTCCTCATCTTAAGGTTTCTTAGTTTTTCCCTCAAACTGAGTGGTGACTCCACTCTCTTTTCCGCCCCTCTATAGAGTCAGTGAGTGTAGGGTGGTACTCCATCCCTAACCTTGTTTTATGTGTTTTAGGATGAATCCATTCATTCGCTACATGTAGCCCTCCCCACTACATCATCACATTGATGGAGTGCTATCAGGTTCTAAGCATTCTATGTTATATCCCTTCCATCTCTCCAAGTAAATATTGGGTTTTATTTTAGTCTGAGAAACTAATCATACAACATTATTAGGAAATCCACCCAAAATATTTCATATATGTCATTAAAGTTTAACTCATCCTTAACATTTTATACATTCTAGCTAATCAATAGAGCTTCATTCTTTGCAAAGAGTTGATCTACCCATCAAATCATCTTGCACATCCTTATTTGTGATATTATCCCTCATGCTTCCATGATATCACACATAACATGATTTATTCCCATCATTGAAACCATTTATTGGCTCAAAATGTGGACCATGATCCACATGAGGGTCCAACAAAGCCATTGTAGTCCATGCATCTGAATATCAATCCCTTATTATAGGGAAAGTCTCGTCGTATATGCATTATCACCATAAAGAATACACATTAAAATTATTTTAAAGTGGGGAATCATTCACTTCACTTAAACCAAAATCAAATACTTCATGAATCCACCAACAATACACAACAAAGTCGGCTCAACAACCTAATCTTAAAGATACAACATAAAACTAGTCTAACCACAAAATCAATATCTCTACAAATCTATAACATTGGTTGCAAATGATTCCACCAATCCAACCATCCATCTGTTCCCAAGCTACAACATTTACATTTATATATATCACCCTTTAGATGGGAAGATTGATTCAACACCCTAGTAGTTAGTTGTACATCTATTGGAATTAATGTCCACTACTTGTTCCTTCATTATATCCATTGACTTCATGTAATGTTATGCCTCCTTTCCTCCTCAAAACTAGGGTTTGCATCTCTAAAATCCCAATGCCTAGTTCGTGAACCATATTTCCTTTTAACTTTGTCTCCACCTAGCTTTGGAAGCTTCAAAACATGTAGTGAAACTTCTAGTTTTGAGATTACTGAAAAATCTTTGAATGTTTGTCTAGAATATTGAATTATTTATTTCATGTATATTCATATTCTTAAGGAAACATAATTTCAAAAAAAATAGGAAGAGGAAGACAATATGGCCTCACTAGTGGGATTCCATATACAACTATCTACTAAGTTGTCCATCCATGTCAGAGTCTATGTTGATTTGGACTATGTGTTTATGGAAAAGGGTAGTGTGTCAAGGTAGAGCAATAGATATTAGCATGAATGAACTCTTTCTCCATGAGATCAAGTCATAATACCAAGACTATGTAACTAAAATATTAACATCGTTAGTGTCAATTTACCACTATGATATGCATCAAAGTTGTCCATTACAATATGAAATATTTTTCATTAATGATTCTATGTTATCATAGACCTATGAAACAAATGACAAAATATGTATGTCCAAACTTAGACATATCTTGGCTAAAGTTATCTTTAGTGAAACTCTTTAGTTACAAACATAGTCAGTGTCTAACCCTTGATAGAACCAAACCTACCAAATTAAGAGTTGTTGATCCCAACAAATATCCTACCAATTGGGCAAAGTTTTCTTCAATCTAAGCTAAGGAACACCACTTTTTAGATGTAGGTGATTTTCCTTTGATCGTAATCTGATAAGTTTTAATGGTTCATTATACATTGTTCTAGTTTTGTTCCAACTTAGTTGACAAGCTCTTCTAGAATTGGCATAACAAATTCTTCCTCCTCATCATCAAAACATTTATAGCTCATATAACTTCAAGAAATTTGCATTGAATACTAAACGAAAGACTATACAAATCCAAATTGAATGTGTTTTATCCAATATGCTCAATAATGGTATAAGGGACATATCTGAGCAGCTTAATCTTTTTATCTATATTCTTAAACCACTCATTTTGAAGATAAACCCAAAATCTTTTATGTGAAACCGATGAGCTATGTGATCTTATGATGTTGGTCATGCTTGGTGGCCCTCTGATTATAATGAATCTTTTGAAAAACTTCTTAAACTTTATTATAGATTTTCTAAATATGTTCAATAAACCTTATGGTTTGACCATTTGCAATCTCCTCCTTCACCATTATTACATTGGGAATGGGTTCAAGAATATATTTGAATTGAACTTTTTGTTGGGAATCTAAGGCACATTTCAAAATGTGAAAGTAGTGAAGGCTTCTTTAAATGTATGAACTTTGGACACTGCATGTGATCTTCTTTAAAAATAGGGAATCCAAATTACTGAAACTAAATGAATAATGTGAATCCGACTATTAATGGTAATTTTATTTGTGCTTTAAGTATGCTAATCGCAATGTTAAACTATTGCAAACAAGTGATCCAATTCAAGTGGTTTTCATTCTTGATCTTTCTCTCTGTTGGAGGAACTAGGAAGTGGTTATAGTATGGTAGTTATGATCGATAATCCCTCTACCAAGAAAATAATGTCATAAATGCTTCACTTATTGCACCAACATGTATATTACATTATAACATGCTGAATGATTTAAAACATGGCCTAAAAATGTCTCAAGTATGTGATAGGTATATGGTCGTACATCAAATATGTGCCCATCACGTGTCCATAGGCATCCACATTTATCTCAAAGGCTCATTGAATGTTAGATAATGTTAGGATAGGAGTAATCAAAACTCAATGATTCATCTCTTTGAACTCTCGTTATTGGGTAAATTTCCAACTGAAACAAAGTTGGTTGCAATTTAGTGCATTAAAAGGGTGTGCAAGTGGAAACTATAAGCTGAACTTCTTAATATAAAACTTAATTGTCATGAAACTTTTCATGTTATGAATGTTATTTGATAGTGCTAAGTTGGAAATTATTGAAATATTTGTAATATTAATGCCCAATTTTAGTTGATGCAAAATTTGAGATAACTAGGTTCCTCTACCAAAATGCCTATATTTCTCCAAGTTCACCATTAAATTCTCTTTGCACAATAATTGGTCGAAGTGGCATAAGTGATTCTCCTAAGTATTTTTTTAAATAATAATGTTTTCTAAATATGCAATTGTGAAGGAGACAAGATACAATTTTAGCACTTCATTCATCATGCAAGGTCATTGGGCATTATTAAGACAAAATGACATCACCAATCATCCAAACAATTCTTGTTGTTTTTTAAAGGTTTTCTTATGTGTTTGCTTTGGTTTGATATGCATTTTATGATAAAGAAAAATTTAGGCGATTCTACTAAAATATTTTTCTCCATGAAATTCATCTGATAAGTTGTCAATGTGTGATCTGTAAACTGTTGAGGATATTCCATTAGAACAACTCATCACAACAAATCTTATAATATTATGAAATTTTAGACTATGCTAACTAATTTTCCTTAATCCCAAATTAATTAATTACTAACTTTGCTTGAATTTATGAAAATAACTAAATATGAAAATGAAATAATGGGCAAAACATACACAACATCCACATAATTAAACACAAGATGTATCATGGAAAACCCAATACGGGAGAAAACCCAGCTAGAAGGTGATGCCTATGCTCTGATCTCTTTTCTTCAGTTATGGAAAGAAAGTACAAAGAAAGAGGCACTCACTATGGAGTTTCCTTTGACATCGTGGCATGAACGACTGCTACAAAATCGTCTACCTCCTTTGTTATGCACTAAAAATACCACTCCTTGGATGCTTTGCTTAACTATGGAACAAACACAATACAAAAGAATGGAACCCTTTCTCCTCTTGTCATCTCAATATTTAACATAACCCAATAGGCATCTAGGGTTACAGTTTTGACTTCCTCAACCTTAAATTAGTTATCAGATTTGGACCTTCTAGAATATTCCTGAAATTCCACAAGTGGCTAGCCCCATATGTGCGAGTAATGGGGGTTGACATGGCATCCACTAGTACCATGGTGGTCAACAAGGTAATTCAAATTGCAAAGGAATATTTTTTTAATATGAGCTCTAATTGAGGTGTTTTATGCACCATTGGAAAGGCTAGAGTGTAAAACATTGTTGAGGGTGTGCACAGATGCTCTAGACATTGTAACCAAAAAAAAAATCCATTTAATGCCTCAAAATGGCTCCTGATGGTTTCAGACCCCAATTTTCCAAACTGGGACCTACCATTAAAATGACCCTGCAAATTGATTCCTCCAACTTTTTCCACCCATAAAGTACTAGGATCGATGAAAATTTGTATGATAACCCAATTCAAATCAATGCACATCAACATATACTTGTCCTTGATAGTGATTGTTTCCAAGAGATGTACTCTATGTACACTCTCAATGCATCATATTTCTTTGGAACTCATATATAATGGTGGATCTCTAAGGCGAGAAGCTAGGGTGAATGTGTCCCTTATTTTGATCTCTTTATTATCCGACAATGAATTGTTAGATAGTAACTCATTCTACAAAGTATATACATATTACATGTCGATGGAGTGCGCAAATGCATGACTTTGGAAATTATAGAAGGTCTTTGGAACAACTTTTGAATAGATTTGTTTCAACTAATACAATTATGTTTTCTATTATAACTTTTCTATTCATGATAAATTTGTACATCACAAGGCCTTAGTGTCCTAAAGGTAATTAGAGAGTTCCACTTGCTCCTCTTTCTCTAATTACAGAACAAGAAAATTGGATCCTCATGAGTTTTTTATCATTCAACGAGACTCTAGAATAGAAACTAGTGATATAGGTGTTGGATATGTTTGTGCCATCATATAATAATATTATACATTAAAAAATGTCAATAATTGTTTTTTCACTATCGGTAGATGACATGTTGATCCCACAAGTATGAGTTGCCAAAAATGTCACCACTTGCATCCAATGGACCGATTATGAAGTCTACTTTATTAATGCAATCTGGCACAATTCACATTGTATTTCAATGGGATGTGTAAGTATTTGTTATTAGTAAACCGGCCTAAAGACTTGGGTTCAACATGTTTGACTATATATCAATTGTGCTTCTTCACCACTGCATCTGAGTTGAGATCTCACTGGCTAGTATAACAAAAATGTGATCGTCTTGATTTCTTCCTTTTCTAGATCTTACTGGATAATAGTCCCTTGGACTCTACGTGATTAGGCTAGATATATTTCATCAAGAAATGCCTTTTGTTGTGGATTTAGGTACTATGATCTATTTCTACCCCTTCTTTGTCACGATTTTGTCACTTCTTTTGAATGAAATCACCAACAATCATCTTTCACATATCCTTTGTAAATGTAATAATTATAAAAAAGTATATTGTTCTTGTTTTAAACACTTTATCTATTCTTTGGCAATTTGGGATTAAACATCTATTGTGCAATTCCATTGAATGGATTATTCTCATGCCATATTTTACATCAACCGATTTTCCTAGGATTAGTGATAGCAATTATATTTGGATTATTTTGCCCTTCTAACTTGGTTGTAGAGAGGTGTTTTTTTAAATGAGGATGACCAACATTTCAAGCTTCCTTTTAATGGGAGTGGTCATCCCACTAATAAACTTGGTGACCAGTTTTATTTTATTTTCCATCACTACGTTATAATATAATAGTTGAATTTATAGATGTAAGCATCTACCATTATATTGGACTTTTATAATGGTTTTTACTATTGTGGTTGTTCTCCTTATAATAATTGACAAGATATTTTTGTCATTGATAATGATTTTGAACTTGTTCCATATCATGTTTTTAGTGGTATTGTGGTTGTTTTCCTTATAATAATTGACAAGATAGTTTTGTCATTGATAATGATTTTGAACTTGTTCCATATCATGTTTTTAGTGGTACCAAGATTATTTGTGCACTGATATATATTCTCTCATCATATTAAAGATTCTTTTCACATTGTAACTATACGAACAAAACTTTGCTTTCATATACATATTATTACACTTCATTATGGGAATCTAATTACATTGGCTAGTCATCAAGTCTCAAAGTGTCCATCTAACAACATAGGGAAAAATTTACACCTCAATGCCCACTTTGAGAGAGTAACTTAGATTTGGCAAGGCTTCTTCCGTCTACTCAATTTCAAATTGGAATATCTTCAAAGTATTCTTTGGGGAGTACAAATCTGTAAGATTGTGATGAAGGTTGTCAATGTTTACAACAATCATGCAATATTGGTCATTTGCTTATCCATAATCTTGACTTTGTCAATGAAATTGATGATTCCTATCTCAAGTAATCCAATAAGTGACTATTTACCATAAACTATGTATAACCTCCAACAATTGCACATGAATTGATACATAGTCTTGAGTTTATGGTGCAATACTTTACCTAACTAACTTAGATAATGAACTTATAAATTGATATATTGACATACTAAATTTGAGAAACAAATTCAACTCTTTATTTCATCAATCAAATAAGAATATATAATATGGGTAGTTTAAACATGACTTTTTGGAGTTTTTATGGACATATTTTACGATACATTTTTATTGAAATCCGATCAAAAATTGTTGGAACTCCATATTTGAGTGATTGAGTCTATATAATCTGAGTGCCCTGAGGATTTTTCAAGGTGTTGAATCCATTTATGCATTCAAAAATGCAATTCAAACAAC
>JZKD02S1264022.1:0-12188 GCA_000966675.3 Picea glauca | reverse complement strand
GTTATTATTATTATTATCATTATCATGTTCTTAGAGTATGATTTAAAATTGTGTTTATTTGGTTAAGAATTTGTCTTTTTAGGATCTAAGAAATAGTTTAACTATCCAAAACCCAAAAACATTTAAGTGGAAGTTTGTCATAGCTTGTTCCAAAACCTACAAGAATCTGAGTGGAAGTCTGTCATGGCTTTTTAGGACCTAAGAAATCGTTTAACTATCCAAAACCCAGAAGCATTTAAGTGGAAGTGTGCCATGACTTGTTCCAGGTGATGTAGTTTTCCTTGAATATGGTGATGAGTAGAATCAGCGGGCATTCACCTATAACCACCAATCTAAAATTGTGTTTATTTGGTTAAGAGTTTGCTTTTTAGGACCTAAGGAAATTGTTTAACTATCCAAATCTGCCATGTCTTGTTCCAAAACCCAAAAGCATCTGAGTGGAAATTTGCCATGGCTTGTTCCAGGTGATGTAGTTTTCCTTGAATAATGGTGATGAGTAGAGTAGGCTAGCATTCACCTACAACCACCAATCTAAAATTGTGTTTATTTGGTTAAGAGTTTGTTTTTTAGGACCTAAAGAAATTGTTTAACTATCCAAAACCCAGAAGCATCTAAGTGGAAGTATGCTTGTTCCAAAACCCAGAAGCATCTGAGTGGGAGTCTGCCATGGCTTGTTCCAGGTGATGTAATTTTCCTTGAATAATGGTGATGAATAGAGTCAGCCCACATTCACCTATAACCACCAATCTAAAATTGTGTTTATTTGGTTAAGAGTTTGCTTTTTAGGACCTAAAAAAATCGTTTAACTATCCAAGTCTAACATGTCTTGTTCCAAAACCCAAAAACATCTGAGTGGAAGTTGGCCATGACTTATTCCAGGTGATGTAGTTTTTTTTGAATAATGATGATGAGTAGAGTCAGCCCGCATTCACCTATAACCACTAATCTAAAATTGTGTTTATTTGATTAAGAATTTGTTTTTTAAGACCTAAAAAAATCTTTTAACTATCCAAAACCCAAAAGTATCTAAGTGGAACTCTGCATGACTTGTTCCAAAACCCAAAAGCATCTGAGTGGAAGTCTGCCATGGCTTGTTCTAAGTAATGTAGTTTTTCTTGACTATGAGTAGAGTCAGCCAGCATTCACCTATAACCACCAATGGTGACCGTCCCTACTGATTGAACTTGTATTGATTTGTGAATTAAAACAATGAATTATAATATGTTTTTCCACTTAAAAACTCTATTATAAAAAAATAAAAACTTTACCATACTTTATTCACATTCCAGAAAATTGGTAGAATTTGATACCACTGTTTTCCATATAATAAATAGCAATATGACAGAATCTGGCTGGTGGAACTTGATACCACTGTTTTCCATATAACAAATAGCAAATATGACAGAATCTGGCTACCATTATTCTGTACATTGTATAATCCACTGTATACATTCTGTGTTCTACTGTTTAGGGGTGTGAGATGACGTAAGAGTCGGCCGTTTAGTCGGTGTGAGTTGTGATGGCTGAGACGGTGAGGTAGGGGGGACCAGTGCCATGTTTGCACCCGTGAACACCTTGATACGGACTCCTCAATGGTGTCCAACAGCTCCCCTTCTCATTCTCGTTCAACTTTCAAGTAAACTTTGTTGGCACGGAATGGCTGAAGGGCCGCCATAGCAGGCCCTTTACAGTGAGCTTTTTCACAATTTGCCAGCCTTTCTATCATTATTTCTATGTGCATCCTGTCTGTTTTTTTTTGTCAGTATTATGGCTTTGCCAGGTGCTCCTGTGTCATGTAACTCCTCTCCCATTTGTGGATTCACGGGGCTGTTACTGTACAAGGCTTTCCAGACGGGCACATTAGTCAATATCCACGAACGCTCCTGGTTTAGATGAGACCTTGGATGAGATTGACATGATTGTTTAAATGCCAATTATGCTCTCACGGGAAGATGATACCTCCATACAACGCACATTTATCACTCTCCCCCCAAAACAAAAAATTACATTATCTTATTTTCTCATCCAATAAGAGGTAAAGTAATCACTATTATATGAAGTTTCCAATTAATTAATCACGCACTATCTGTATATTCTACTCATATTCCCTTTATTCCCTGTCGATTTTAATCTATAAAAATAAATCCTTTGTCATTTTTCTTACGTACGGGTCATGTCGACGATAGTTTTATGAGGTGTGACTTCATGGCCTCTCCCATCTTAATCCCACCTTTGGAGTTTAGCATATTCAAAGTCTTTGATACCCACTTGTTTGGGTTACATTAAGCCAAATGTGAGACCTCTCCTAAAAGTTGGGGAGGTCATGGGTTTTACTCTTTTGATTTTTGTGGATTAGATTTTGTAATAACGGTCAACAAATTACTTCATTCATCGGATATATATTTTTTTCACAAGTGTCTACACATCTATTTCCATCATCATCTACTGCAAAAGATGTAACTTACATTGACAAGTACATATCCATCCTCATCGTCGTTATACTAAAAAAGATGCACTCCTTAACATTTTCATTTTTTTTGACAAGTGTCTACACACCCATTCCCATCACCATCTACTCAAAACGATGCAACTTACATTAACAAGTACATACTCATTCTCATCGTCGTCCTACTAAAAAAGATGTAATCCTTAACATTTTTCATTTTTCTTGACGAGTGTCTACACACCCATTCCCATCACCATCTACTAAAAAGGATGTAACTGACGTTAACAAATGTACACACTCATTATCATCACCGTCCTACTAAAACATATATAGTCCTTAACATTTTCATTTTTCTTGACAAGCGTCTACACACCCATTCCCATCACCATCTACTCAAAAAGATGTAACTTACATTAACAAGTACATACCCATCCTCATCGCCATCCAACTAAAAAAGATGCAGTCCTTAACATTTTCATTTTTCTTGACAAGTGTCTACACACCCATTCCCATCACCATCTACTAAAAAATATGTAACTTACGTTAACACATG
Source organism: Picea glauca (assembly GCA_000966675.3). NCBI lineage: Eukaryota > Viridiplantae > Streptophyta > Pinopsida > Pinales > Pinaceae > Picea > Picea glauca. The sequence goes on along the minus strand of JZKD02S1264022.1, from coordinate 9,189 downwards.
TACACACTCATTATCATCACTGTCCTACTAAAAAATATGTAGTCCTTAACATTTTCATTTTTCTTGACAAGTGTCTACACACCCATTCCCATCACCATCTACTCAAAAAGATGTAACTTACATTAACAAGTACATACCCATTATCATCACCATCCTACTAAAAAACATGTAGTCCTTAACATTTTTCATTTTTCTTGACAAGTGTACACACCCATTCCCATCACCATCTACTCAAAAAGATGTAACTTACGTAAACAAATGTACACACTCATTATCATCACCGCCCTACTAAAAAAAAATGTAGTCCTTATCACTTTCATTTTTCTTGACAAGTGTCTACACACCCATTACMATCATCATCTACTAAAAAMTATGTAACTTACGTTAACAAATACACACCCATTATCCTCACTGTCCTACTAAAAAAGATGTAATCCTTAACATTTTCATTTTTCTTGACAAGTGTCTACACACCCATTCTCATCACCATCTACTCAAAAGATGTAATTTACGTTAACAAGTACACACCCATTCTCATCGTCATTCTACTAAAAAAGATGTAGTCCTTAACGTTTTCATTTTTCTGGACAAATGTCTACACACCCATTCCCATCACCATCTACTAAAAAATATGCAACTTACATTAACAAGTACACACCCATTCTCATCATCATCATAGTAAAAAAGATGTAGTCCTTAACATTTTCATTGAGAACTCTATGTGTGTATATCTCATTGTATGGTTGCACTATCTCTGTGTGAGAGAAGTGAGAGATATGATTGAGTGGACATTTGAGAGCTTAGAGAAGCATTGTATTGGCATGCAATACATTTATTATCGATGTGTTGTGCAATATAAAGTTTATTGTGATCATCTATATAACCTATTAAAATCTTAAGCATCCATTTGGTGAATGCTTTCTTTATCTTGTCTTTTATGTTATCTAATATCAACTTAGTTACTATTATTTTATTGCAAGAATATTTTCTCTTGGTATTATAATATCTTGTGTTTTATCTTTTAAAGTTAACAATTGGTATTAAGACTAGGTTGGTAGCTACATGTGCTCATGTTCATGTGTGGCTTGAGCGGAGGTGTTTAGAAGTTGCACATAGATTAATTGAAGATAAGTGGTTAGACTAGGGTTTCAGAAGGAAACCTTGGTTGATCTCTATTTTGGAAGCATTTTTGGTCATGAAACTTGGTGTTGGGCAGATTCGTGGTTGAGAAGTGTAATTGAGGACAATTTAGCGTATTCAAAGCATTTATCTTAATCCCACCTTTGGATTTTATTATATTCAAAGTCTTGATACCCACTTGTTTTCCTTAGTTTCAAGGCTTACATTAAGCCAAATCTAAGATCTCTCCTAAAAGTTGGGGAGGTCATGGGTTTTACTCTCTTCATTTTTGTGGGTTAGACTTTGTAATCAGAGTCAATAGATTACCCCATTCAACCGGGTACATGTTATTTTCACAAGTGTCTACACATCCATTCCCGTCACCATCTACTAAAAAAAATGTAACTTACATTGACAAGTACACACCCATTCTCATCACCATCCCACTAAAAAAGATGTAGTGTTAACAAATACAGACCCATTATCATCACCGTCCTACTAAAAAAGATTTAGTCCTTAACATTTTCATTTTTCTTGACAAGTGTCTACACACCCATTCCCATCACCATCTACTCAAAAGATGTAATTTAAATTAACAAGTACACACCCATTCTTATCATCATCCTACTAAAAAATATGTAGTCCTTAACGTTTTCATTTTTCTAGACAAATGTCTACACACCCATTCCCATCACCATCTACTAAAAAATATCCAACTTACATTAACAAGTACACACCAATTCTCATCATCGGCGTAGTATAAAAGATGTCCTTAACATTTTCATTGAGAACTCTATGTGTGTATATCTCATTGTAAGGTTGCACTATATGTGTGAGAGAGAAGTGAGAGATATGATTGAGTGGACATTTGAGAGCTTAGAGAAACATTGTATTGGCATGTAATACATTTATTATCGATGTGTTGTGCAATATAAAGTTTATTGTGATCATCTATATAACCTATAAAAATATTAAACATCCATTTGGTGAATGCTTTCTTTATCCGTCTTTTATGTTATCTAATATCAACTTAATTAATATTATTTTATTGCAAGAATATTTCCTCTTGCTATTATAATATCTTATGTTTTATCTTTCAAAGTTAACAATTGGTATTAAGTCTAGGTTGGTAGCTACATGTGCTCATGCGTGGCTTGAGGGGAGGTGTTGAGAAGTTGCACATAGATCAGTTGAAGATAAGTGGTTAGACTAGGGTTTCAAAAGGAAACTTTGGTTGGTATCTATTTTCGAAGCATTTTAAGTAATGAAACTTGGTGTTGGGAAGATACGTGGTTGAGAAGTGTAATTAAGGACAATTATTTTTTCAATAGAGGATATGCCATATACAAGTTCAGGAAATGAAATTGATAAGTTCACAATATATGATGTTTAACCCATGGAAGATCAAGATGGAGTTAGTTCTTAAGGAGATAGATATTTTTGTTACTGCCTTTGATAGTAAGCCACAAAATATCTCTCAACGGGATTGAAGTAAAATGGACAAGAGGTCTGAGGTTGATATAAAATTCCATCTTCCTAATTCAAATCCCATGAAGTTTAGGATGCAAATTCAATAAAATCCTTGTGGGACAAGTTACAATCTCTATACGTGGTAAAATTCAGGGTTAATAAGATATTTTCAAGAACAAAACATTACAATCTCAAGATGAAAGGGATTATTAAGATGAAAGAACAACTTAATACCTTCAATTCACTTGTAAACCAACTTGAATCCATTGGAAGCAAGGCGAGTGAGGAGGAGAGATGCATGATCCTATTCAATAGTCTCTCAAATTCATGGGAGAATCTCATAATAGTTAAAAGTGAGGTCATGAAAGACAATCAACTCAATGGTCCAACTTCTTAAGGATGAGAGAAGGAGAAGGGATGTTGAATTTACCCATGGTGTTTAAATCTTGTTCTCAATAGGTCATTATGAGGAAAAACAAGATGAGAGATCAAGTTGGAGTGTTAGGTCCAACTCAAAGGAAGGTTTCCCAATAGAGGAAGGCATAATGATATCATTTGTTGGAAGTGCCAACAAAGGGGGCACATTAAAGAGGAACAAAAGGGTCTATTGTCATGATCCCAAAAGGTGAGGAAGCAGTTGCAAGTATTTACTTGACTTCTTCATGTCATTATGTTGTTATTAAGGAAGAAAAATGGTTTGTGGAAGTGGGTGCCTCTTTTGATAGAGAATGATTTGTGGTCTGAGGAAAGAGACCATGGAAAAGTGTTTTTTTATGATAATTCCAGTTATGATGTTGTAGGTATTGATTCAATGATGGTCAATCTTAGGGATGTAAGAAAAAGTATTCTCCCTAAGGTGAGTCATGTTCCAAGTCTCATGAGGAATCTCATCTTTGTTGGTCAAACAATTGATGTCAGGGATGGTGTAATATTTATGAAAAGATTGTGTAAATTGGTGCATGGTGCCTTGGCCTTATCATCACGATCCTACTAAAAAAGATGTAGTCCTTAACATTTTAATTTTTCTTGACAAGTGTCTACACACCCATTCCCATCACCATCTACTCAAAATATGTAATTTACATTAACAAGTACACACCCATTCTTATCGCCATCCTACTAAAAAAGATGTAGTCCTTAATGTTTTCATTTTTTTGGACAAATGTCTACACACCCATTCCCATCACCATCTACTAAAAAATATGCAACTTACATTAACAAGTACACACCAATTCTCATCATCATCATAGTAAAAAAGATGTAGTCCTTAACATTTTCATTGAGAACTCTATGTGTGTATATCTCATTGTAAGGTTGCACTATGTGTGTGTGAGAGAAGCGAGAGATATGATTGAGTGGAAATTTGAGAACTTAGAGAAGCATTGTATTGACATGTAATACATTTATTTTCGATGTGTTGTGCAATTTAAAGTTTATTGTGATCATCTATATAACCTATAAAAATACTAAGCTTCCATTTGGTGAATGCTTTCTTTATCTCATCTTTTATGTTATCTAATATCAACTTAATTACTACTATTTTATTGCAAGAATATTTTCTCTTGCTATTATAATATCTTAAATGTTTTATCTTTCAAAGTTAACAATTGGTATTAAGTCTAGGTTTGTAGCTACATGTGCTCATGCTCATGCGTGGCTTGAGGGGAGGTGTTGAGAAGTTGCACATATATCAGTTGAATATAAATGGTTAGACTAGGGTTTCAAAAAGAAACCTTGGTTGATATCTATTTTGGAAGAATTTTAGGTGGTGTTGGGAAGATTCGTGGTTGAGAAGTGTAATTAATGACAAATTTTTTTTCCAGTAGAGTATATGCCATATACAAGTTCAGTAAATGAAATTGATAAGTTCACAATATGGGATGTTTAACCCATGGAAGATCAAGATGGAGCTAGTTCTTAAGGAGATAGACATTTTTTTACTGCCTTTGATAGTAAGCCACAAAATATCTCTCAAAAGGATTGGAGTAAAATGGACAAGAGGTATAAGGTTGCTATAAAATTCCATCTTCCTAATTCAAATCCCATGAAGTTTAGGATGCAAATTCAATAAAATCCTTGTGGGACAAGTTGTAGTCTCTATACGTGGTAAAATTTAGGGTTAATAAGATATTTTCAAGAACAAAACATTACAATCTCAATATGAAGGGGATTATTAAGATGAAAGAACAACTTAATAACTTCAAGTCACTTGTAAACCAAATTGAATCCATTGGAAGCAAAGTGAGTAAGGAGGAGAGATGCATGATCCTATTCAATAGTCTCTCAAATTCATGGGATAATCTCATAATAGTTAAAAGTGAGATCAYGAAAGACAATCAACTCAATGGTCCGACTTCTTAAGGATAAGACAAGGAGAAGGGATGTTGAATTTACCCATGGTGTTTAAATCTTGTTCTCAATAGGTCATTCTGAGGGAAAAAAATATGAGMGATCAAGTCAAAGTGGTAGATCCAACTCAAAGGAAGGTTTCCCAGTAGAGGAAGGAAGAATGATATCATTTGTTGGAAGTGCCAACAAAGGGGGCACACTAAAGAGGAACAAAAGGGTCTATTGTCATGATCCCAAAAGGTGAGGAAGCAGTTGCAAGTATTTACTTGACTTATTCATGTCATTATGTTGTTACTAAGGAAGAAAAATGGTTTGTGGAAGTGGATGCCTCTTTCGATAGAGAATGATTTGTGGACTGAGGAAAGAGACCATGGAAGATTGTTTTTTTGATGATAATTCCAGCTATGATGTTGTAGGTATTTATTCAATGATGGTCAAGTTTAGGGATGGAAGAACAAGGATTCTCCCTAAGGTGAGTTATGTTCCAAGTCGCAAGAGGAATCTCATCTTTGTTGGTCAAACAATTGATGTCGGGGCTAGTGTAATATTTATGAAAAGATTGTGTAAATTGGTGCATGGTGCCTTGGCCTTGGCAACATGAACATGGATTGATACACTACTAATAAGATAGATGTCACTACCTTCCTGAGTAGGAGTGACAATGTTGTTTCTATGGAGGTAACCATCACAAATTCCACGAGAGAAACTTCAAGATCACCAAGTCTTATGTTTGGCATTGTTGGCTCGGGATATTCATGAGAATGGGTTGCAAACTTTGAGAAATAAGGAGATCATTAGACTCTTTTATAAAGTTAGGAATGAATCCTTGTAATTTTCTAATAATTGTGTCCTTAAAAAGAATAAGAGATTAAAATTTGTCTTAAGTGAATATGGGACAAAAGGGATTCTCGATTTGATTCATTCTAATATATGTTGTCCATTAGAGGTGGCATCCTTGAGAGGTGATGAATGTTTGTTACTTTTATATATAATCACTCAAATGAATCCTCAATATATGTCAAGAGTAAGTCTAGTGATGTATTAGAGAGTATCAAGAAGTTTATGGTCCTCATTGAAAGAAATATAGAAAAGAAGGTTAAGGCCCTAAGAAATGATAATAGGGGTGAATGTTGTTCCAAAATATTTGACCAGTGTTACCAAATGCATGGAATTGCAAGGGAAAACACTATCTCATACATAGCTCAACAAAATGGCACTACTAAAAGGTTGAACCAAAACCTCTTAGAGAGAGCACATAGCATGGTGGTTGATACAAATATCAACAAGGGGTTTGGGTACAAATTAATTAAACAACCATATATGCACTAAATATATCTCCATCTTCTATCTAAGAGGACACAATTCTGCAAGACGCGGTGGAGTGGGAGCAAGACATATGTTTGATACGTAGAGTTATTTGGATGTTAGTCATACACCCACATTCCAAAGGAGAACAAAAAGAAACAGGATCCAAAAAGAAATGTTAGTCATACACCCATGTTAAGTGTACCTTTCTAGGCATATAGATGGAGTGAAGGGATATAGGCATTGGATTCCTTCTAAACATGGGATTATGCATATATGTGAGGTAATTTTCAAGGAAGACAATTTTGAATATTCTTGTGTAATACCTGATTTTGACCCCTTAATTGATCATGTAAAATTAATAATGTTGTTGTTATTTATTTTTCTAGTGTTTTAATTCATGTGGATTAAATTTTAATAAACTAGGATTTAAATTTATTGTAGAAATTTCTATTGTGGAGCTAAAGGCCAAGGCACAACTAGAGAATAATGAATCTTAGACTTAGTGGCGAGTTTTTAAGTTGTTTTTCTAGTTTAACATGTTAAAACAACATGTCAAGTTATTATATTAAAAAATTAGAAAAAATGTATATAATACAATAAAATGTGCACATGGTAAAGACTAATGGGAGGACAAGAGAGCTATGAACTAGTAAGAAGAGAATATTAGGGGTGGAAAAATGAGACATAAAATCATGTCAAAGGAATCTATGACTTTTTCTCTAGATTATTGAATGATTGGATCACTTGTAATATTCCTCCATTTGTTTTTAAGTGGGAATATGTGAAAAAACTATCATAACTTGTCTTCCCATGATTGTTGAAGTAGTGGATCACTTCCAAGATTGGACTCCATTTATCTTAAGGNAGATATGATTCATTTATCTCTTGTAATTTTCCCAACTTGAATAGTTCTCCATCCTTACCCTCTTTCCTTATAAAAGGAGAAGCCATTCCCTCATTTCAGTGTCTAGGATCCTCAGTCATGATTATGCTATAGGTATATTTTCCCCTTTTATCCTTAAATAATTTATGCCCATATACCTCATGTTATCTTGTTTGATTGGAATAAAGTGCTAAGTTGCCATAAGTAAGCTATAATCTATCCATGTTGAAGTGTGATAGAGCCGAACTCACCTAAATTGATGATGGCTTTTTTCTTGGCTATTATAATTATGAGGAATCATGCCATTATTTGATATCCTTTTCAACCCTTGCATTGTGTCTTATAACCTTCATGTGTGGTCCATTAGGAAAATGAAAAGAGCTATAGAATCAAAAATAATTACCAACACTGATATTGAGAGAGGCTAAGAGGAAGGTGGGTAAGTGGAAAATTGTGTGTTGGTGCAAATATTGGATGATTGATAGTGGATGTATAGTTGCAGTGAAGCTCCATGGCGCTACAATGGGTTTAGGCTAAGGTGGATTTTTGGTATAAATATTCACCCTTGTTGTTTCATAGCCTAGCTTGGGGGTGGTATCTTCAACAAATACCTATGGTTGGGTGGTGAATAGGTCGTATACAATCGTCTTCCACATGCACTACTCTTTCTATATATAAGTTCCTTTGTCTTCTTTATCGTCATGTATAAATGGCATTTCATAAATTTGTTTATGGATTGTTGGAACTATGTATTGGTTGATAGTAAAGATTACTTTTAGAGTAAATGTAAATCAATGTTGCATATAATGTTGTATAAACTCTAACCAAGACTATTGGAAACCCCAAATATAGTTATAGTCCATACTTTGGTTTTAGATGAATGCATTGCAAACAATTTCTTAGAATGCCAACATATTGTGTCTCAATTGATTATAAGTAATAGGTCACTATTGTCCCTAATGATTATTTCTATCACAAATGAATTTGTTTCTCCGCAACTATAAATGAGGAGAATTTTGAAGTATAAAATGATGATATCCCAACACGTTTTCTTTATGTCTAAATTATCATTTGCATCAAGTCTTAAATGGAACAAGTAGGAAAGTACACTCTCCTATAATATTTTCATCTTATTTGTTATCTATCCTTTTCATGGATATAGGGATAGACTTTGTAGACAACCAACTAGGAAGTGACATTAGAAAATCTTATTTCAAATTTGTAGCTCGAACTATACCATAATCTTCATAAGTATGATATGCATTAGAGAAATTTAGAGGTCAAACATTGGTCTCAAAACAAAAAACAAAAAAATGTGTTGTCAACATCAACTTTAGAAGAACCAGTAGGATTCAAGATGATGATGTCAATCATAAGGGTTAATAGTTTTAGAGGGAAAGATAAAAAACTACTTTGTTTAATCATGTTGTTTACTTATCTCCTTATAGGTTTACTCAAATTTCAAGTGTAGGTACTTGCTGGATGTGGAATTAAATTCCACATCCAACAAGTGCCTACACTTGAAATTTGAGTAAACCTATACGGACATAAGTAGAAAACATGATTAAAAAAAGTAGTTTTTTTTTTTTTTTTTTNNCTTTGAAAATTCATAACTCTTATTTTATTATTTTCCTTTGGAGACCCATTTTAAATCTTAAAATTTCTCCAATAAATATGTTTCAAAGTGGTATTAGAATTCAATTTCAACACTAAGGACTTATAGGTAACAAAAAAAAACCCAAAACTTAACAAACTTGATATCATGAAATGTTGTTTTTGTGTAACAAAACCAAAGTTAACTATTTAGAAAAACATCGCTCTATGCATTATTGTTGCTCAGTATATTGAAAAAGCATTAAATTTTGTTTGACAAAAAAATTGTCAATACCAATGACTTTGTAACGCCCTAACTACCAAAAACATAAAACTCATACTTAACATAAAACTCATGATTAAGAGAACTATCATATATTTTTTTAATATTCAAAAGAATTCACCCAAACATATTATACACATACTAATTCATTTACAATAAATCTCATTCAACTCATATTCAAAAT
>JZKD02S1264000.1:0-12188 GCA_000966675.3 Picea glauca | reverse complement strand
AGAGATCATCAATCCTTGGTAGAGGATACTTTTTCTTTATAATTACTTTATTTAACTGTCTAAAGTCAATGCACAATTTCAGGGTCCCATCTTTCTTCTTCACAAATAACACTGGGGCACCCCAAGGTGACACACTTGGGCGTATGTATCCCTTCTTTAAAAGTTCTTTAAACTGCATTTGCAGTTCTTTCAGTTCTGGTGTGCTCATCCGGTAGGGAGTCTTTGATACTGGAGCTGCCCCAGGCATCAAATTTATAGAGAAATCAATATCTCTCTTTGGAGGTGGCCCTGGTATCTCCTTGAACACATCTTCAAAATATTTCAGGACTGCATGATCCTCCAATTTTGGCACCTTATCCTTAGGTGCTTCATCTATATGGGCTGCAAATATTTGGCAACCCTTCGTGTAACACTTCTTTAGCTGGATTGTTGAGATTTCCTGGACAATAACTACCCTGAGAATTCCTTGGACTACTATCCGATTTCCTTCCTCATTCAAGCAAGATAATGCCTTGTTATGATAGTCTAATATGGCATGGTGTTGGTCCAACCAATCCATACCAATTAGGCAATCATATGATCCCAAAGGCAAGATGTTCAAATCTTCCTTGGTACTGATTCCATTCCTTCCCACTGGACATGATTTAACCAACTCAACAACCTTTCTCTTGGCTCTTGTAGCCAGTTGCACTAGCCAAGATTTCCCATGCTTGCTTCTTGGTAATTGAAATATTTCCACTACCTTAGGATCTACATAGCTACGACTAGCCCCCGAATCAATTAAAATAGTAAAGGCATGGTTATTGATCGTACCTTCAACTTCAATCATGTGTGATTGAAACTCAACTTGCTTATTGTCCAGGGATGCATAGATCCTAGGTACTCTTTTTCCCATGTCCTCCACTTTTTCTGCTTGCTAAACATGGTGAACAACTCTCACCCTGTCCTTTATGTGAGGGAAATATCTATACTTATGATCTCCATTACAACCCCAACATTTCACAGGTGTCTGCCTTGGCCTTTGCCCACCCACTTCAACCATCCTGGGCTCCCTCAAAACTAGTTGTCCTTGAGTAATATTTAGGAAAAATGGTGGCTTGTTTCCTTTCTGCCTCTGCTCCTTCTTAAAATTCCTCTTGTCTTCCCAAGCTCTTTGGAAAGTCGGCTTTCCCCTATGCTGATCATATAAACATTTTTCCTTCCTTATGGTTTCTTCCATAGTTTTAGGATCATCATACTAGATTTTGTCACTGATAAAAGGTGACAACCCACTCAGATATCTCTGGGTCTTGACTATCTCATCCTTAATGAAAGGGACATACTTCAACATCTCTAGAAATCTCCTTTCATATTCATCTATAGTCATGCTGCCCAATTTAAGTTCAAAGAACTCTTTCATCTTTTTGTCATAGTATCTATTGGTTAAGTACTTCTTTTTCAAAATGTTTCTTGAATTCCTTCCATGTGACATCTTTCTCTTTGACGTGCTTCACTTGCACAAGCTGATCCCACCACATGGATTCCTTTCCTTTCAGCTGATAGATTTCAATTCTTCCTTTTGCATGAGAAGAATAATGATACAATTGGAAATATTTTCTCATGCCAATTAGCCATGTCTCAGCCTCTTCATCCTTCTTGTTCTCTCCATCAAAAGTAGGAGGTTTGATCTTATTCATTTCTCCTTTCAACTCATCCACCCCAGACCTCCTATGTTTCTTGATAGGGGATGGACTTGAGCTACTGTGTGCTCTCCTATGGGAGTGATTTTGGGAGTGCTGGTGATGTCTTCTACCACTCCTTGATCTTCTTTCCTCATCAGGGAACCTGTGGCTCCATGATTGGTTGGATTCACTTTCCTTATCCAACTTCTTTTCAATTCTTTCTAGGCTTTGCATTAGCTTCATATTGAAGTCTTCCTGTTGCTCCTTGTCTCTCTTAAGCCTTTATTTATCTGCCTGGTGAATTTGGACATCTTTTTGCAAATTTTTAATGATTTTCATCATGCTCACATCTTTATCTATTTCTTCCCTATGCCCATTGGAGTTTGTCCCTTCAAATCCCAAATGGACATCCATTCCTCTAACATCATTCTTTGGACTGTAAGCGTCCCGTGCCTCCTTCATTTCTTTGCACTATGTAACAATTTGGTTCGGTTTTGATAATTTCTAAATCTGCAAAGTGTGCAGTCAACTGAATTTTGTCAGGCTATTAGACTTAATAATTCTCTAGAATAACTTAAACAATCTGATTCAACAAAAGAATATCAGACTCAATTTTTCTACGGGTCTTTGGTTGATTAAGAATCCCCACTGATCTATCTCCGAGCCCTGTTCTATTCTACAATTTACTTTCGGGCGCTAGCCCCTTTTTCCTTCAACCCTTAATTTTCATGTGACTACGGTTGTGACCAAGTGCTAATAATTGGGTGCTTATCCGAACCCTTGAAACTTCAGGGCTCCCGAGCTTCAGAGGTTTCCCTTTCCACACATAAAAAACATCACAGAACCTTGAACGATGATTTCACAGAGGACGGTGGATCTACAGGTCACATTCCTTGTTAAGATCTACGGTAGATAGGAGCTTTGGGACTCCGGGCTTCGACGGTTTCCAAATCACCTCATAACAAATTTCCCGGAGTATCTAATTGGCGAACTCACAAAGTGGGGTGGATCAACGGTCCATGACTTCCCAACATCCTACGGTTGATATTTACTATGGAACTCCGGGCTTCGGGAGTTTTAGACTATCCATACTCTCAATCCTTCTTGAGTGCCAAGTCTCTGGACTGCTGCATCTACTTCTAAGTGTCATTTCACAATCAACGATCGATATTAACTCTGGCCCTCCGAGCTTCGAGGCTTCAGGGCTCCAAGACTTTGGAGCTTCAGGGTTTCAAGAGTTTGGAGGATTTCTTCCTTGCATTCAATCATGAACCATTTCTTCCGGAGTGTCAAGTCCCCAGACCTTGGGATCTGACACCACGCGTCTCCTGTGACCAACGGTTGAGATTAACTCCGACCTTTAGGCCTTTGGGATTTCTCTACTCAATGCTAACTGTAACACCTTTCCTCCGGAGTACCAAGTCTCCGTACTTCATGATATGGCACCACGCGTCTACTGGGGTCAAGTTATCGTGGGCCCGGTCTAGTTAAATTCTTTGCCAATGTTTTAACTACTTTATGTATCCATCATGGGTCCCACTACCCATGATCAAGAGGAGTGCCACATGGTGAAATACTAGAGGTGGATACGTGGCCCAATCAAATGGGTGACACATGTCATGTTCTAAGTGACATTTCAATCTTTGAAAGTACATGACTCACTGCCACATGGCACGCAACCCATGTGTCCACGTCATCTCGAGTGACATCAGCAGACCACGTCACTTTGAGACTTCAGATTTCGGAAGATTTACACTTTCACACTCCAATTCTCCCGAATGCTAAACTCCCGAACAAGCTAATCTTCTGACACGCGTCCCTTTTGATGAACGATCCAGATTAACTCCGAACTTCGGGAGTTTTCACTCTAACACACTCCAATTCTCATGAAGTGTTGAACTTCCAAACTGCTATGAGATCTACGACTCACAATCACTTGCGCTCATATCTGACGGCTGGGATCTGTTACTCACAGTTGTGCCTTACTTCTTGCTCTTGAATCGATCTAACGACTTTGATCTGTCTTCGACTGATCCAACGACCAAGCACTTGTCTCTGGATCTACGGTGTAGATCCACTCCGAGACTTCAAAAATTCGGGCTTCAACCCCTTTTTTCTCTATAACACATAAACTTCACCAAAGTATTGAAGTTCGAAGGACTTGGAGGTTAACTCTTATGCACCCTTTTTCCATATCTGACGGTTGGAAAAAGTTGGTGTTTCTCCTGCGCAGATCATACACCGCAATTCAAACCTTGTGGCCCAGCACAACAATTGTTGTGGCTTCTGTATCTGTTGTCTTTCCCTAAGCCCTTATACCTCCCAAGCTTCTGAACACAGTCCAAGTGTTCAAACGGTGCCTTCCTGACACTCAAGAACACTCTGAACTTCAAATTTTGTCCTTCTCGACAACAATTCACTCTGAAACCTTTGTTTCATTAACCACTTACACGACCGATCCAGGCTCAGTGTTGAAACCATGGCTCTAATATCATTCTATAACACCCCCCTCCACCCAGGCCGGGCCATGATACTCAAAATAATGCTCTGATACCATATTGTAACACCCCTGACCACCCAGGCCGACATCGTCACTGAGTAAACATCCTTTGTGGAAATATTCACATATAAACTTAACAAGAAATAAATAGAGNCTGCTCATACACCTGTTCATGTGGAAGTAACATTAACACATACATGCAACATATATAGGAATTAATTATCAATTATAACACATGTACAAATACACAACATACAATGAACAAAGAATTGGTACTTATATTTTAATTGAGGTACACCAACTGCGTGCAGACCTTCCACAAACCTCCCAGCCTTAGACCATGCTACTCATCACTCTCAGTAGTGGGTCACCCCCAAGTTGGGACTAAAATCCACCAGGAAATGGATTCCTAGGATAGGCAGGGACAACAGGAAGTTGCACAATACATCAGGAAGGATTTTATCCAAGGATCCACTTACACCCACAACTTACAGACTCTCATTCCCCACATCCCTCTCACACCCCAGGAGTGTACACCTTCATTGTCCAACAATCCATCGGCTGCTACACCTCCCTTTTCTTGGGCTTCAACAATAGGCCAGATCAGGAATTCTCAAAGCTCTATAGCTACTACTGGACTCCCTCCAGGAGAAATCACTTCCTCAACACACTCTCTCACCTAGAGAGAGTTTCTCAGAGGCTTGACAACCTGCTTCTTCTATACACAAGCCTGACAACCCGCTTCTTCACTCCATCTCCTCCACACATAGGCACGGTGATGGAAATAACATAAACTGGACGTGGAAAATGGTACAGACAGTGCCACAAGGGTATCAACTTATGTTTATTATAGAGGTTCGGGGTCTTGGCATTCAACAATGGCATACTGGCTCACTGCTTGCTTGTTCAGTTCATCTAGGAGTTGGGGTAATGGATGGCCATCCTGGTTTAGAATCGTGAGAGTGGACTGAGGGGTGAGAATGGTTCGAATGCTCAGCATGGTGAGAATGGTGAGAACGCCCCCCCATAAATCTGCATGAGTTTTAGATGACACTTGGATCTCCNTATATAATGCAATTAAGCAAACATCAACACTCTGCTCATACACCTGTTCATGTGGAAGTAACATTAACACATACATGCAATATATATAGGAATTACTTATCAATTATAACACATGTACAAATACACAACATACAATGAACAAAGAATTGGTACTTATATTTTAATTGATTTACACCAACTGCGTGCAGACCTTCCATGAACCTCCCATCCTTAGACCATGCTGCTCATCACTCTCAGCAGTGGGTCACCCCTGAGTTGGGACTAAACTCCACCAGGAAATGGATTCCTAGAATAGGCAGGGACAACATGAAGTTGCACAGTACATCAGGAAGGATTTTATCCAAGGATCCACTTACACCCACAACTCACAGACTCTCATTCCCCACATCCCTCTTGCACCCCAGGAGTGTACACCCTCATTGTCCAACAGTCCATCGGCTGCTACACCTCCCTTTCCTTGGGCTTCAACAACAGGCCAGATTAGGAATTCTCAAAGCTCTGTAGCTTCTACTGGACTCCCTCAAGGAGAACTCACTTCCTCAGCACACTCTCTCACCTGGAGAGAGTTTCTCAGAGGCCTGACAACCTGCTTCTTCTATCCACAAGCCTGACAACCTGCTTCTTCTCTCCATCTCCTCCACACACGGGTACGGTGATGGCAATAACATAAAATGGATGTGGAAAATGGCACAGGCAGTGCCACAAGGGTATCAACTCATGTTTATTACAGAGGTTCAGGGTCTTGGCATTCAACAATGGCAGACTGGCTCACTGCCTGCTTGTTCAGTTCATCTGTGAGTTGGGGTAATTAATGGCCATCCTGGTCTAGAATCGTGAGAGTGGACTGAGGGGTGAGAATGGTTCGAATGCTCAGCATGGTGAGAATGGTGAGAACGCCCCCCCATAAATCTGCATGAGTTTTAGATGACACTTGGATCTCCAGGAGCACATTCCCCCCACTTGGAACTCGTTCCTCTCCCTAAAGGAACTTAGGATAAATTAATATCCTTTTTACATCTTTTTAGAATAATAATATATTATTCTACTAGGCTCTTAAGCTTATCCTCCTCCCTTGCCCAACCTAGTGGATTTCAGTCCTCCATACTCTTTCTTCGTTGTCGGTCTACACACAATGATGTTTTTATATTAATAATATGGATATTTACATGTACAAAACAAGCTCCTAGCCCTTAACACCTATGCTCCCGACCTAATCAACACATAAGCCTACCAACTTATAAATACTCGGCTCAACAACCTACAAAACATGTTACATTCATAATTACAATCGGGTCTCGTCCTTGGGGTATTACAGTTCTTGAAACACCGTAAAATCCTCTCGGAACTGCATTCAAGGTGAAACCTATTTGAGAGTATCCAATAGGTCTAAGATTTAACTACAAACCTACGATCTGCAAGTCCTTGTTAGAGGAATATATGTGAACTTTTCCTGCCCGAGCACTAACTCATAGTATCTTCTGATCCTGAAACCCAACAACCCATGAATTCACCGAATGAATTCTCCACAAAACATGTTGGTTGCTTTTCATCAACAACAACTAAAAGTTTCGCGATCCTGCTTTTGTACCCATACACCTAGACCTATCCCCGCAAACCTACTTACACATACATATGCCACCAACCTGCATACTGATGATAAGTGACATAAATACCCTTATACATGTATCATCTAACCTTTCATCTCACATGCATAAGATCGTAGTGGAATGAGAGAAGTACCATACAATACATGAGATCTCAGATAGGCAGAGGACAAATCTAAATCAATTTAGTTATTGTGGTATGTCAGCTAATAATTTCTTTTGGATTTTTAGGTCTTGAAAGATCAACGAGTTAGGTAATTAAGAGGGAAGAGACTAATTTCCATGCGCATAACTTGATGAACAATGACTATACCACAGGGCACATAAGATACACAAATTGTATGCATTTAAGGGAAATATACTAGAGGCATGCGAAAGATTACATAAAAGAGAGAAATTGTAGATTTCCATCTCTTAACAAATCATATGGACCTCGAATGATTAATAATGGAGGCATCCTTTCAAACATGGAAGAGCTAAGAAAGAAAGTGATAACAACACCCCTATCTCATTTCCATACCTCAATGAGAGTCACTTGAAATGTTATAAAAGGAAGCAAAGAGCAGGGATACTTCATTGTTTGGAAAAGAGATAGGTAGAGCGCGAGCTTTCATAGTTGCAACCACAGGTGTGTTTTATTCATTCTCATGGTTATTTCCACCAGGAGGAACTATCCATATTCTATAGTGTCGGGCCGATGAGGAACTTTACTTGTTTTCACAAGCACTAGAGCACCCGTCATGAAAGAACGAAGGATACATATTGAGAGCTAGAAGTAATACACAATCCAATATAGGGTCCATCTAGATCAAAACGAATAGCCAAGTCCAGACCTTGCTATAGGAAAGAGATAGGCATTCAGAGTTCGATAACTATTAGTGATTGCAAAGTGGTAAGGATGGAGGAAATACCCGAGTCTCCTTCTCGGCCAACTGGTCCCCTTGAACCCTCATCGTAGGTTTGCGGTCAATGAACATGTTTGTCTGTAGTTGGCCATCATCTGGACCAAATTTTTAGGGGGAGATCCCTTCACCGACAAATATTTAGAGTTTCTCACCTTCCCGAGGAGCTCATAGTAGGCATGAATATTATGTAATGAATTATTTATGTTTCAAAAAATCTAGAATGTAATTGGAATGGGAAGAGTAGGGAAGCTGTAGAATTAGTAACTGAAAAGTCCTATAATTAGGAAGGTCAACAATCCACCTTTAGGTATAAAGGAAGTTCAATGTAACATGAAAAAGGGGGGCTAGAGAGCCAAAATTGGGTATTGTATAATTCTTTTTTATACTCAAAGACAAATAGGAAATCTCTTTGCTTGTTTTTGTATTCCTGAAAACAAATTATTTCTTTGAAGGAGGATAATAACAAGCATCTTCATGATTCATTTATTCAATAGTGCACTGCTGGTAATTGTTTTCTAGAAGTGTTTCAATTTGTCATTTTTTCCAATTTTCCTTTGTAGAGAATGATTATAAATGAATTATGAATTCAATTACAGAAACATGCTTATAGTCATTTATATGCAAACACATATGCAATATGATTTGATTATGTAAAATTGGAACTATTTATGTTTTGTACATTGAATTATACAACTGTAACTGATTCTACTATTGTTAGAATAGGATTTTAGTTGCTCTTTAATATAGGATTGCACTGTCATATTAGAATAGCCCTACATTTAGGACTTAGACTAGCTCAGATGAAAAGTATCTCTTTAGGGAGAAATTCATTTAGTTAGTGACAACCGAGCCCATATACTAGTGGAGGTTGCTATTCAAATGAGAGTGGGTCTAATTGGGACTTTCCATTAGGAAATTATCCCTCATGTCGACGTTGGGATTTTCCCTCACATCACCACCAATATAACCTCCAGGCATGCCAATGCAGCCCCTCACTCAAAACAAAAGGTAAGTTGAGGGTTTTGAACCAGTGACTTCACATAACATAGTGCCTTAACAATACACTCTATCCCCGACTGTTCTAAACCCTAAGGACGCTATTATGATTTTATTATAATTAATTATTACATAATAAAGTATAATATCATTATATTTATATTGTTATTTTATAATTTATTTTGACAAACTATTTTTTTTTCTAGGTTACAAATCTTGAGTGCTTCCCCTAATTTTGAGAGCACAAGGCTACCCAACAATAGGGATCAAAGATCTCAACATGTGCCACCTGAAATGGCCCGTTGATGTTCAGTGAGGAAGTAGAATTTCACTTTTACTAAAAATACATAAATCTTAGGTCATTAACCTCTCTTTTTATGTTAAAACAAAACAAAACAAAAAAACAAACAAACTCTTAACTAAACAGTTTTAAAACAATAATAAATTGTGACTAGATATAAATTTTTTCTCTACTTACATAGTGAAAAAAATCTAACTAAAATTCAAGGCATATTGTTGGGTATGTGTTATATTCTTTGCACGAGTAGTAGTGTCTATGTTGCGCCGGGCGCGCAGGGGGTTTGAGATTTTTTTTTTCTTTAGGAAACATGTCACATTTTTCGTGTTTCCTCGATTTTCGTGTCCATTGTTGGGAAGTTTTTCGGCACATGGTTTTTTGCCGATGGTTTTCTATTTTCGGTTAAGGAATTAGGGTTCTTGACTAATCCAGGTCATTGGGTTAGGGTTTTGGATGCCGCTGGCTCGTCTATGTACATTGTATTGTAGACAATGTATCATTATGAATGAATTTAGAATATGCTGGTTTTTCGGGTTTGGGTTTCCAGGGGAAAAATATCTATGTAATGTTTGTATTTTCCATTGTATCTTTTCTGTTCTTTTACTGAAAATCTGTTTGTAGTAAATATTGTACAAGGTTAAAATCTACACATATTCCTCGTTAGAATTCTTCATTAAATATCCAAAATTCTGACCATAATAACTCATCATAAGTACAAGTACATCAATAATACATGGTGTTTGAAATGTCTAGGGTAAATTAAATTGAATGACTAATTTTGTAGAGCATGTGCCATTTTCTTTATTAAGGATCTTTTTGAGGTCACCAAAACTTGAGGTTAGGGTGAGTTTTTAATAAGTGGGATTTTTGGGATGAGCAAAATATCTATGTTTTGGCCTTTGTGCCAAAGTATCATACCTAAATGTTATTAAAGTATCACTATCAAGGGATATGAATATTGTTTTATCCCATGCAACTACCTAAGTGGACTTGGGACCTAATCTCCTTAGATACAAAAGTACCTAAGTGGAATTGGGACTTAAGTTTTTTATATAATTTTCACTCTTCATAAATTTCTTCAAAGTACATCTTATGCTGAATATGTTAATTGTGTACTCATTTTACTATTATAGATTTTATCTTATTTTGTCAATTATGAGCAACAGATTCTTCTTTTGGAGAGGAAATTTGTGTTTTGGACTTTGTGTTAATAAATTATACCTAGATGTTATTAAAGTATCACTTTCAAGGGATATGAAGTTTGTTTTATCACGTGCAACAAATCAAATGGAATTGGCATCTAATCGCTTACCATATTGGGCATAACCATGGAGTACGAAGGCAATACCTAAGCACATGAGCCATTACAAAACATCAAAGGTTGATGTGTGTTAATGGCTAGGGATGTGCCTGGGCAGTAGTGTGGGGGGGAGTCTCCATGATCCTTGGGGGAACAATATTGTGCACTATGCTTGGGACTTGGGGAATGTGACAAACAATCTAGTTGAATCCTCTTCATCACGGTGAAAGCTCAACATTGCTATGAATTATGGAATCAGGACCTTGTCTGTCTTTGGGGATTCAATGTTAATCATCCAAGTAGTAATTTTCTAGAAAAACCCTGGAGGGAATCAAATTCAAGGTATTGTTTCATGGATCAAGCATAGTTTATCTTAATTTGATAAGGTCTCTCTCTTGAATGAAGAGGCAGATGCATGGGAAAAAATTGCAACATTGCTAAATCTAGGAACCATTTTGGAAAATGGGGAATACAACTATGCTACAATCCCATAAACACTACATTAGTGGGTGGTAGATCAACTTTATTATGGAAAAGTGGACATCAATCAAATTACAATATGTGTGGCTTCCCCAGAGATCACGTAAGTCGAGTAGGTGGCAAATATTCAACAAGAGAAAGTGAGCCTACTCTCATTTACTAAGCATGGCCTCACTCGAGGGATTTCAATGTGTAGTCATGGAATGGAGCGACATATATGGGATTTACCTAGTTTGGGAGCAGCCTTGGTTATGCAAAGATAAGGTTTGGCAGTGGAAGGATTTAGCTCAGGATTATCTGTTCAAGTGAGAGATTTCAAAGGATTGGCAAGGGAGTGTTCATGGAATGATTGATGAGGTGTGACTATGGATGGTAATATCAGGTATAGACTAGTTTCCTCTTCAATTACTTATCGGTTATGTCTTTCCCTGTTTCATATTTCCTTCCCACTTGAGTCACATTTATGTGGCATAGACTTAGTCACCCGAACTAGTGGAAATGGGGGTTATATTCTAAATTGGTGTTCTGGTTCAGGGTATAGTGAGACAATGTGAATTCACTCTATGTCAATTAGGCAAGATGCATGGGTTATTTGTGCAACAATGGTAGGTGAAGATGCTCGAGAATTGAAAAGAGTCTTGTTAGGCCAAAAACAACACTATCATGATCATATCCTCGAAGAAGGCAAAGTTGGAGCAGTCTAGTATAACCTAGAATGTTAACCTCTCCAATATTTTTCTCAATAAAAAATGTCAGATTGACTCGTTGGAACCAAAATGTAGTAGATTACATGATTTAGTATTAGTTCATTGGGTGGATAACCTCTCTCTCGCATAAAACAATATGGGAACTCAAAGATCTGACTAAGAGTGGGGAGTAGAGGCCAAGACAATTTATCAAAATTAGGTTCCCATGGAAGTAGAAGGCATAGACACCCATTACTTTGGTAAGGAGAAGGAATATTGGGAAACATGCAAGTGTAAACCAACATGAATGTTTTTTTAGTCATTTGTGTTTTGTGTCTGTTTATTGGGCAGGCTACAAGCATGAACACTTGGAACTCTTGTATAGAAAGTCTCTTTTTGAATGAAAATATCTATCTAGAACTATGTTGTGTTTTTTGGGAGTCAAAAGATGCAATCATTGCTAGCCTTGGTGCAAAAAACCACTTATTATATACATAATACAAAATTTCAGTTCTAGTTAAAAATAAGGGGTGGGGAGGGGCGACACTAGGGATATAGAAGAATAAATCCTTCACTCTCACAATGCATATTTGCATGTGGGATATACTAATGAACAATGATGAAGTAACAAAGGAAATACCCAAGTACATGTGCCCATAACAGAACAATAGAGGTCGATGTTTGTTGATAATT
>JZKD02S1263978.1:0-12188 GCA_000966675.3 Picea glauca | reverse complement strand
TATTTATTACTGCTCATTATTGGATAATAATTCTACATTGATATAACATTTGAAGAAAAAGGATTAAAATTACGTTATTACTGATTCACCCCCCCTCTCAGTAATCCAACACCTGTGATAAATGTCATAATTTCTCCAGAAAGCAGTAGCTTAAGTCTTTTCCATTAAAGCCTATGGCAGTTTCAGGACCTTTCCAATAGTGGGGCCTAGAATTTATTGGGGAAATTCGTCCCCCTTCAAGTGGCCAAAATAGATGGAAATTGACTGCTATGGATTACTTTACTAAGTGGATTGAAGATATTCCTACAAGGAATTCTTCCCGCAAAGTGATCATTGGTTTCCTTGAAGACATTATGGCAAGGTTCGGGTGTCCTAACAAAATTGTCACTGATAATGCAACATCATTCAAGGCTGAATCATTAATTCATTTCTGTGAATAGTTTTGGATCATATTGATTCATTCAATCCCTTACTACCCATAGGGAAATGGGCTTGCAGAATCCTCAAACAAAAGCCTTATAAAGATCATTAAAAAGCTGTTAGAGGATAACAAAAATGCATGGGACTCAAAACTCAAATTTGTTGTATGGGCTGACAGAGTGATGGTAAAAAAATCTCTGGGACTCTTTCCTTTCTAGTTGGTGTATGGAGTGGAGGCCATTTTTCCTTCTCAACTTGCCTTACCTGTGGAAAAATTCTTGCAAGATGACCAAGGGGAGCTCGATCATATGATCAGAAGGATTCAGCAGTTGGTTGAAGTGTACCAGACTTGAGAGAAACTTGTAGACAAAGCATATGACCATCAACTAAAGATCAAGCAGGCATTCGACAAGAAAGTGAACAAAGAGGATTTTCAACTAGGTGATCTGGTGCTCAAGTGGGATTCACCAAAGCAAGATAAAGGCAAGCACAATAAATTTGAAGCTTTATGGATTGGCCCTTTCAAAATATCTGAGGTATTCTCTAATAACACTTTCAAGTTACATAATATGGAGAATGAAGAGGTTTTTGGTGGCCCTGTCAATGGGAATTTCCTGAAAAAGTACTTTTCTTAAGCCTTAAAGTGGCTCTTCATGTCATTGTAAATATCATTTTCTTTTTATTTCTATTTCAATAACTAACCCCATAGCCCTAGGAGAAGGCATTAAATCTACTCATTCTTGGTAGCCTGCAGGCGGCATGCCATCCCCTATGGATCCAATGTTATCACACTAAATTGCCTTGGGTTTTTAGTCGGTTTTTATCCTTTCATTGCCTTAGATTTTAATTTTTTAAGTTTCATCCCTTTAAAGCTTATGTTTGTTAGGACCCCTTAGATAAATAAAGTTTTGAGTCTTAACTCATGTTTTGATCCTCAAATTGATTTTGGGACTTAGAACCATTTTTAGCTCATGACTTAAGATGTGATCCCCTTCATGATTTGTCATTAGGATCAACCTCTCCCATGACTAGCATGATGTGACACACCTTTCTCTTCACTCATGACCTCGTGAGAATGCCTTGTTGTCCTTGCTTACCTGTCCAATCATTTTTTAAACTGGAGCGCTTCCCACTCATCAGGCGGTTCCGTAGAGCCTTACTTGTTTATCATGATTTTCACCACGAGTTATGATTACCACTACTAATGTCATGTTCCTTTTTTTTAGTGCTAGGAGTTGGTTAAAGATACCTCCAAGATCTCACATTTACGAGCCCTGATAATGGTTTATGATTTGAAAATTCATGCAATGCTGAACTGCTCAAACTCATAGTTCTGACCAGGCGACAACGATGCAACCAAATTTGATGCTGAGGTAGATTCGAGGGCCGAAATATTCACAACTTCATTCTGATCTTTCGTTGAAGATTCAAACATGTGTTTACTCCATAGGTATCCCATGTTGCGTCCTCTGCACATTTATTTTCACAAAGAATTAGTGCTAAGGTTTTGGTTTAGTGAGCTTGCACAGTTGTAAGGGACCCATCTTTGCATGATAGCCTTGTCTCCTCTCTTTTCAAGCCGGTGAACTCCATTTCCTGTATCTAGGTCTGATTACTTCTATATTCCATAGACATCGAAGTTGCAAGCACCTAAATAGCCTATCCTATGCATACTCATCGCGCTACCGAGAGGCATTGCTTAACCCCTCTGTGTTTCCCCTGCTTCCTTTAATTTAGGAGTTAAGCATTTTTACTCAATTGCAAAGGGCCAATTACAGATTACCCTCTCACTGTCTACACTCTCAAATACCTGTACAAATCTAAGGGCGTAATTCCCACAGTCAAGCTTGGCTTACTAGCACCAGTCTATTTTAAAAGGTTAGCCTTGTACATTTGAAGCCTTATTTTAAGTCTTCTTGGTTATTACTATCCCATAAGCCTTTAAAATCCCTCATTCTAAGCCATAGAGACTCCTCAATCGAAGAAGACACACAAAGGTGGCAACGTGGTTAGGATAGAATCGATGGACATGCATATTTTTGATAAAGAGCCCATGGAAAGAGAGGCCTTTCAATGAGTGGGATGCCTCTCTTTCTACCAGAACATGCAAAGAGGCCATCCAGAGGTAACAAGATAGTTTGCATTACATTTTGATGGTAGAAGAACCAAGGTTGGGGATTTGGAATTTGAGGTGACTGAAGCCTCTATCTCAGCTGCAACAGGAATCCCTATTACAGGTGAAAAGTGGTTCAAAGCCACGGCTTTGAGTTCATATTATGCCAAATATCTCTTTAAACCTAAACATCAAGCCAATGATTTATCTAAAGGTGTGCCAAGGAGTCAATTGATTGAACAGTTTGATAGAATATTGAAGATCATTTAGAGATATTTTACATGTGAATGGATATTTAACACATTGTACCAGTACCATATAAGGCTTTTGCTACATTTTACTGGTAAAGTTGAAATGAATATCCCCTATTATTTGTTAAGAAGCATAGGTAATATGTCAGACAATATTCAATCCAAATCTAGGGATGTGGATTCTAGCCTTTTCCACTCTGGATTGATCAGAATGCTAGTCTCTGAGGAATTCGGTAAGAAAGAGATTTCATGGGAGCATTTTGTTGTTACTTCTCATTTCAAATTGTATCTAGCATCTACTCCTCAATCACAGAATGCAAGTCCATTATCACTCACCAGTGTTATTAAAGCAGGGACCATTAGGAAGAGAAAGGGTAGAGCCCCTGTTCAAGTTTCATAGGTCAGCAAACAGGTCACAAGGGCTGAGGAGGAAGCTTGTCCTTCCCCACAATGAGATTTTTCACCACCTCCTCCACCAAGGTTAGAAGAGGTTCCTTCTTCTACCAAAACTACAACCAAGAAAGGGAAAAAGCTACACTTCCCCTCTTCTCTTCCAGCAGTCAATACCAAGGGTCGAAGACCTTTCACAAGGTCATCAATTCCTAGGTAAGTTATTGAAGAACGGTCTCTACCTAAGATCCTTGTACAGAATAAGAAGGCTAAAGGCATTGGAAAACCTGTGGAAAGAAAAGAGGAAACCATTGTGCAAAATAAGAAGGATAAAAGAAAAGCCACCAAGAATCCTGATGAAGTAGAAAAGGAAATTCCTATGCAGATGGAAGAGGAGACTGAGAAAAAACCTATTGAGACTGTGCATGTCACTGCTCCACCTGACAGTCAGACATTCAAAAGATTGATCAAGCAACTTAGGGATGCTAGGAAGGAGGTGGCTCAATTGAAAAGGGAATCCATGTCTGACAGAGCCAAGATGACAGAGCTTATGGATGTCTACAGTCACACCCTTGACTTGGCAAGGTTTGCAGCAAGAAAGGCCCAACCCCTTCATAGACAACTAAAGAACCTTTACAGGTAGAACAAAGGATTTCAGTCTCAGAATACGAAGCTAAAGGCAGAGTTGCAGCATTTTCAAGATGAGGTAGATCAAAGAAATTTGCATTTGTTGGTTGAAGTTGCCATTGAGAATGAAAAACCACCAGTCAAAAAGAGCACAGCCCCACTAAAAAATCCAGTCATTTCTAAGAAGAAGAACCCTATTGTGCCAAATGAAGATCCGCCTTCTACTAGAAAGAGTGTGAGGTTAAGTGTCAAGGTAACAAAATAGATGGTGAAAGGTGAGCCCCATTTTTTAGGATGTTTCCTTTTTGAGAGGGTAAATTGTTATTAAAATATTACCTCTGCCACCTATAAAGGCTTCTAAGCGTTTAATTATCAGAGTTTTGGGATTTTGCGAAGTACTAATTCCCTCAGTGGTAAAAGGCATTACCCACAGTGTTTCCAAGTCACCTAAGTATAATGGGTTTGGAATTATGCAAGGCCACCACTTTCTCTTCACATGTTTGAGATAAGAGGTGTTGCGTTTTTCGACAGTTCTACCTAAACCTACATACAGACATTGCATAAGTGGCACTACCTACAAGCACTACCTAATATCTGGCAGAGAACAGAGTCTGGACGCAGACATAGCATAATGGCGCTATGTAATTTTGCTACCTAATATTTCACAGAGAACAAAGGTTTGCACACATGCGTAGCACATGGGAGCTACCTAAATGTTCTACCTTTTCTACTTGTCTAGTTGTGAAATACGCTACTCAGATTGCTACCTAAAGACGCTACAAACAGACACTAGGGATTCAAGAGGGCTAAGATAACAACTTTTGGATAGCTGATGATGGAGAAGATTGTAGAAACAACTATTGGCATCATGAGAACAACCGCATGCTTTTGAAAGACACATGGCAAACAAGGAGTTGTGCAACTAGAAGGATTTAAGTCATCTTGAAGATTGTTGGATTAGTCATCAACATTTTCCTATTTTATAGCATAGGTTGTTAACTAAGTTGTTAGATCAAATAAATGTTTAGATATTTTCAAGGGAAAGAGGCCATCTCATACCTCTAGTTGTTTCTCCTGTTTTGTTATAAATAGATAGATCAAATGCTTTAGGAAGTTTGGATGGTTGAGCAAGGCTCCCTTAGATTGTAATATTTTTATGAAGTGACTGTGATCTGGCTATGTACTAGACTTAAGACATTTTGGCTAATACAAATCATCTTCTCTTTCAGCTTATTTTCTTTGATGCTAAATTTTCATGCTTTGAATGATTCACATGAATGATTGTGGTGATGTTATGGTGGATGTTTGATCATTATATTATCATGATGTTTATTTAGATTCCTTAGTTTCTGAGTTCAAGAAGATCTTGTGTTAAGAAACTTTCTTCCTTAGGCTTCTATAAACCTGATGTTTACAGAAGCCCTTACATTCCTCTCATTCAAGTCTTCCCTCTATTCATATTTACACCCAAATTACTAATTGAAGTTAGCCAAGACCTTGATTTTTGGTGCATGCTACCCCTATTTTCTGAGTTGGAACACTATGATTTTGAGTCTTTTTCCATTTGACCCTTTAAAACACTCTTACATTCACATATAACCTGATGGGTACTGGGATTTCCTTCCATGCAATCTGAAGGTGATTCCTAGTGCTAACACCTGGTATTAAATCCTCTTGCTCCCTTTATCACTCTATGCATTGTTAAAATGTTAGGGTTTTCACGTTTAGGTCAATTTATGGTTAATTACCTATTTTACAAAAGTTGGCCACATTCTATGGACAAATAGTCTTAGTGGGGGAGATTATGAGGACCTTCTCAACCATGGCTAGAATAGAGTAGGAAATAGAATGATTGATTTACCAGAACTCCAACAAACCTGATACCAAATTTGTGTGATCCGCCTCTGAGCCGATGCATTTGTGGAATCTAAATACTAGTTAAATATTGACTGACAGATGCAAAGATTCTTGGAAGGCACTTATATCCACAAAACCAAAACTAAAACAAATATTAAAACCAACAACAATGATTCAACTAATGATAAGGATATTCAAGGTCAATATTATTCAAATTTTATAGCTATATGTCTTTTCATATTTCAAAAAACTTTCTAACCTTTATGGGGAAATTGTAATTTCCTAAATGGAAAGAAACTATAATGATTAAGCATATAATCTATTGGATATTGTCTACATTGAAATCAATCATTCCAGAANATATGGAATGGAAAGGAACAAGGTGAGAGCCTTAAAACTTAAATCAATAAAATATTGCCTGGTTGATCAAGTTTTGTATTGAAAAGACCCAATAGGAGTGTTGTTGAGATGCCTAGACTCGCAAGAAGCCCAAAAGATTATGTATGATTTTCATGAAAGTTTTTGTGGGGGAGCATCATTTTTGGAGGACCACTGCATACAAGATCCTCAAGGTTGGGTACTTCTGGCCTAGTTTGTTCATTGATGTATGTTCTAAGATCAGAGCCTGTGATAAATGTCATAATTTCTCCAGAAAGCAGTAGCTTAAGTCTTTTCCATTAAAGCCTATGGCAGTTTCAGGACCTTTCCAATAGTGGGGCCTAGAATTTATTGGGGAAATTCGTCCCCCTTCAAGTGGCCAAAATAGATGGAAATTGACTGCTATGGATTACTTTACTAAGTGGATTGAAGATATTCCTACAAGGAATTCTTCCCGCAAAGTGATCATTGGTTTCCTTGAAGACATTATGGCAAGGTTCGGGTGTCCTAACAAAATTGTCACTGATAATGCAACA
Source organism: Picea glauca (assembly GCA_000966675.3). Taxonomy (NCBI): domain Eukaryota; kingdom Viridiplantae; phylum Streptophyta; class Pinopsida; order Pinales; family Pinaceae; genus Picea; species Picea glauca. The sequence continues at coordinate 5,616 of JZKD02S1263978.1, read as the reverse complement.
TCATTCAAGGCTGAATCATTAATTCAGTTCTGTGAATAGTTTTGGATCATATTGATTCATTCAATCCCTTACTACCCATAGGGAAATGGGCTTGCATAATCCTCAAACAAAATCCTTATAAAGATCATTAAAAAGCTGTTAGAGGATAACAAAAATGCATGGGACTCAAAACTCAAATTTGTTGTATGGGCTGACAAAGTGATGGTAAAAAGGTCTCTGGGACTCTTTCCTTTCCAGTTGGTGTATGGAGTGGAGGCCATTTTTCCTTCTCAACTTGCCTTACCTGTGGAAAAATTCTTGCAAGATGACCAAGGGGAGCCCGATCATATGATCAGAAGGATTCAGCAGTTGGTTGAAGTGTAGCAGACTTGAGAGAAACTTGTAGACAAAGCATATGACCATCAACTAAAGATCAAGCAGGCATTCAACAAGAAAGTGAACAAAGAGGATTTTCAACTAGGTGATCTGGTGCTCAAGTGGGATTCACCAAAGCAAGATAAAGGCAAGCACGATAAATTTGAAGCTTTATGGATTGGCCCTTTCAAAATATCTGAGGTATTCTCTAATAACACTTTCAAGTTACATCATATGGAGAATGAAGAGGTTTTTGGTGGCCCTGTCAATGGGAATTTCCTGAAAAAGTACTTTGCTTAAGCCTTAAAGTGGCTCTTCATGTCATTGTAAATATCATTTTCTTTTTATTTCTATTTCAATAACTAACCCCATAGCCCTAGGAGAAGGCATTAAATCTACTCATTCTTGGCAGCCTGCAGGCGGCATGCCATCCCCTATGGAGCCAATGTTATCACACTAAATTGCCTTGGGTTTTTAGTCGGTTTTTATCCTTTCATTGCCTTAGATTTTAATTTTTTAAGTTTCATCCCTTTAAAGTTTATGTTTGTTAGGACCCCTTAGATAAATAAAGTTTTGAGTCTTAACTCATGTTTTGATCCTCAAATTGATTTTGGGACTTAGAACCATTTTTAGCTCATGACTTAAGATGTGATCCCCTTCATGATTTGTCATTAGGATCAACCTCTCCCATGACTAGCATGATGTGACACACCTTTCTCTTCACTCATGACCTCGTGAGAATGCCTTGTTGTCCTTGCTTACCTGTCCAATCATTTTTTAAACTGGAGCGCTTCCCACTCATCAGGCGGTTCCGTAGAGCCTTACTTGTTTATCATGATTTTCACCACGAGTTATGATTACCACTACTAATGTCATGTTCCTTTTTTTTAGTGCTAGGAGTTGGTTAAAGATACCTCCAAGATCTCACATTTACGAGCCCTGATAATGGTTTATGATTTGAAAATTCATGCAATGCTGAACTGCTCAAACTCATAGTTCTGACCAGGCGACAACGATGCAACCAAATTTGATGCTGAGGTAGATTCGAGGGCCGAAATATTCACAACTTCATTCTGATCTTTCGTTGAAGATTCAAACATGTGTTTACTCCATAGGTATCCCATGTTGCGTCCTCTGCACATTTATTTTCACAAAGAATTAGTGCTAAGGTTTTGGTTTAGTGAGCTTGCACAGTTGTAAGGGACCCATCTTTGCATGATAGCCTTGTCTCCTCTCTTTTCAAGCCGGTGAACTCCATTTCCTGTATCTAGGTCTGATTACTTCTATATTCCATAGACATCGAAGTTGCAAGCACCTAAATAGCCTATCCTATGCATACTCATCGCGCTACCGAGAGGCATTGCTTAACCCCTCTGTGTTTCCCCTGCTTCCTTTAATTTAGGAGTTAAGCATTTTTACTCAATTGCAAAGGGCCAATTACAGATTACCCTCTCACTGTCTACACTCTCAAATACCTGTACAAATCTAAGGGCGTAATTCCCACAGTCAAGCTTGGCTTACTAGCACCAGTCTATTTTAAAAGGTTAGCCTTGTACATTTGAAGCCTTATTTTAAGTCTTCTTGGTTATTACTATCCCATAAGCCTTTAAAATCCCTCATTCTAAGCCATAGAGACTCCTCAATCGAAGAAGACACACAAAGGTGGCAACGTGGTTAGGATAGAATCGATGGACATGCATATTTTTGATAAAGAGCCCATGGAAAGAGAGGCCTTTCAATGAGTGGGATGCCTCTCTTTCTACCAGAACATGCAAAGAGGCCATCCAGAGGTAACAAGATAGTTTGCATTACATTTTGATGGTAGAAGAACCAAGGTTGGGGATTTGGAATTTGAGGTGACTGAAGCCTCTATCTCAGCTGCAACAGGAATCCCTATTACAGGTGAAAAGTGGTTCAAAGCCACGGCTTTGAGTTCATATTATGCCAAATATCTCTTTAAACCTAAACATCAAGCCAATGATTTATCTAAAGGTGTGCCAAGGAGTCAATTGATTGAACAGTTTGATAGAATATTGAAGATCATTTAGAGATATTTTACATGTGAATGGATATTTAACACATTGTACCAGTACCATATAAGGCTTTTGCTACATTTTACTGGTAAAGTTGAAATGAATATCCCCTATTATTTGTTAAGAAGCATAGGTAATATGTCAGACAATATTCAATCCAAATCTAGGGATGTGGATTCTAGCCTTTTCCACTCTGGATTGATCAGAATGCTAGTCTCTGAGGAATTCGGTAAGAAAGAGATTTCATGGGAGCATTTTGTTGTTACTTCTCATTTCAAATTGTATCTAGCATCTACTCCTCAATCACAGAATGCAAGTCCATTATCACTCACCAGTGTTATTAAAGCAGGGACCATTAGGAAGAGAAAGGGTAGAGCCCCTGTTCAAGTTTCATAGGTCAGCAAACAGGTCACAAGGGCTGAGGAGGAAGCTTGTCCTTCCCCACAATGAGATTTTTCACCACCTCCTCCACCAAGGTTAGAAGAGGTTCCTTCTTCTACCAAAACTACAACCAAGAAAGGGAAAAAGCTACACTTCCCCTCTTCTCTTCCAGCAGTCAATACCAAGGGTCGAAGACCTTTCACAAGGTCATCAATTCCTAGGTAAGTTATTGAAGAACGGTCTCTACCTAAGATCCTTGTACAGAATAAGAAGGCTAAAGGCATTGGAAAACCTGTGGAAAGAAAAGAGGAAACCATTGTGCAAAATAAGAAGGATAAAAGAAAAGCCACCAAGAATCCTGATGAAGTAGAAAAGGAAATTCCTATGCAGATGGAAGAGGAGACTGAGAAAAAACCTATTGAGACTGTGCATGTCACTGCTCCACCTGACAGTCAGACATTCAAAAGATTGATCAAGCAACTTAGGGATGCTAGGAAGGAGGTGGCTCAATTGAAAAGGGAATCCATGTCTGACAGAGCCAAGATGACAGAGCTTATGGATGTCTACAGTCACACCCTTGACTTGGCAAGGTTTGCAGCAAGAAAGGCCCAACCCCTTCATAGACAACTAAAGAACCTTTACAGGTAGAACAAAGGATTTCAGTCTCAGAATACGAAGCTAAAGGCAGAGTTGCAGCATTTTCAAGATGAGGTAGATCAAAGAAATTTGCATTTGTTGGTTGAAGTTGCCATTGAGAATGAAAAACCACCAGTCAAAAAGAGCACAGCCCCACTAAAAAATCCAGTCATTTCTAAGAAGAAGAACCCTATTGTGCCAAATGAAGATCCGCCTTCTACTAGAAAGAGTGTGAGGTTAAGTGTCAAGGTAACAAAATAGATGGTGAAAGGTGAGCCCCATTTTTTAGGATGTTTCCTTTTTGAGAGGGTAAATTGTTATTAAAATATTACCTCTGCCACCTATAAAGGCTTCTAAGCGTTTAATTATCAGAGTTTTGGGATTTTGCGAAGTACTAATTCCCTCAGTGGTAAAAGGCATTACCCACAGTGTTTCCAAGTCACCTAAGTATAATGGGTTTGGAATTATGCAAGGCCACCACTTTCTCTTCACATGTTTGAGATAAGAGGTGTTGCGTTTTTCGACAGTTCTACCTAAACCTACATACAGACATTGCATAAGTGGCACTACCTACAAGCACTACCTAATATCTGGCAGAGAACAGAGTCTGGACGCAGACATAGCATAATGGCGCTATGTAATTTTGCTACCTAATATTTCACAGAGAACAAAGGTTTGCACACATGCGTAGCACATGGGAGCTACCTAAATGTTCTACCTTTTCTACTTGTCTAGTTGTGAAATACGCTACTCAGATTGCTACCTAAAGACGCTACAAACAGACACTAGGGATTCAAGAGGGCTAAGATAACAACTTTTGGATAGCTGATGATGGAGAAGATTGTAGAAACAACTATTGGCATCATGAGAACAACCGCATGCTTTTGAAAGACACATGGCAAACAAGGAGTTGTGCAACTAGAAGGATTTAAGTCATCTTGAAGATTGTTGGATTAGTCATCAACATTTTCCTATTTTATAGCATAGGTTGTTAACTAAGTTGTTAGATCAAATAAATGTTTAGATATTTTCAAGGGAAAGAGGCCATCTCATACCTCTAGTTGTTTCTCCTGTTTTGTTATAAATAGATAGATCAAATGCTTTAGGAAGTTTGGATGGTTGAGCAAGGCTCCCTTAGATTGTAATATTTTTATGAAGTGACTGTGATCTGGCTATGTACTAGACTTAAGACATTTTGGCTAATACAAATCATCTTCTCTTTCAGCTTATTTTCTTTGATGCTAAATTTTCATGCTTTGAATGATTCACATGAATGATTGTGGTGATGTTATGGTGGATGTTTGATCATTATATTATCATGATGTTTATTTAGATTCCTTAGTTTCTGAGTTCAAGAAGATCTTGTGTTAAGAAACTTTCTTCCTTAGGCTTCTATAAACCTGATGTTTACAGAAGCCCTTACATTCCTCTCATTCAAGTCTTCCCTCTATTCATATTTACACCCAAATTACTAATTGAAGTTAGCCAAGACCTTGATTTTTGGTGCATGCTACCCCTATTTTCTGAGTTGGAACACTATGATTTTGAGTCTTTTTCCATTTGACCCTTTAAAACACTCTTACATTCACATATAACCTGATGGGTACTGGGATTTCCTTCCATGCAATCTGAAGGTGATTCCTAGTGCTAACACCTGGTATTAAATCCTCTTGCTCCCTTTATCACTCTATGCATTGTTAAAATGTTAGGGTTTTCACGTTTAGGTCAATTTATGGTTAATTACCTATTTTACAAAAGTTGGCCACATTCTATGGACAAATAGTCTTAGTGGGGGAGATTATGAGGACCTTCTCAACCATGGCTAGAATAGAGTAGGAAATAGAATGATTGATTTACCAGAACTCCAACAAACCTGATACCAAATTTGTGTGATCCGCCTCTGAGCCGATGCATTTGTGGAATCTAAATACTAGTTAAATATTGACTGACAGATGCAAAGATTCTTGGAAGGCACTTATATCCACAAAACCAAAACTAAAACAAATATTAAAACCAACAACAATGATTCAACTAATGATAAGGATATTCAAGGTCAATATTATTCAAATTTTATAGCTATATGTCTTTTCATATTTCAAAAAACTTTCTAACCTTTATGGGGAAATTGTAATTTCCTAAATGGAAAGAAACTATAATGATTAAGCATATAATCTATTGGATATTGTCTACATTGAAATCAATCATTCCAGAA
>JZKD02S1263967.1:0-12188 GCA_000966675.3 Picea glauca | reverse complement strand
TGGTGTCAAAGGTATGTTGAAAGGGGCTGAAGGCCAAAGCTACGTGGCAACACTTCAAAACTCCAGAGGATTTGCATGCAACATGGAAAAGAGGTGTTCGACGCCAAAGTGTCGAACGCCAAACTCTCCCCTTGCTTAAGTGTTCAATGAGGAACGAGCCTCGCCGTTGGATTAGACGGTGGATGGACTTCCCACCGTAGATGTAAGAACTTGGATATGGCATGTGTGAGGAGGATCCACATCTCTTTTGGCCAATGAGGCTCACAGATCTTTGGAAGGGTATAACTTCTGATCCAGAGATTGATTTTGAGAGTGGAGACAATGGTTGGAGAGCTCTGGATGAGAAGAACGTGATAGAGACCCTGGAATGAGGTTTCAATTAATTAAGGAAAGATAAAATTATTATGCCCCACCTCTTAAAAGAGTATTTAGGGGTCAGGTGTGTTACAAGGAATAACATACCTCGTGGTGAGAATAACTTACCATCTTGCATAATCCTGGTTGCTTGAATGTTATGAGCCTTGGTTGATGTGTGCTGGGAGGAAAATAAGGGAGGTTGTTGGGTTTCTATATGGGGACACGTTGATCATCATCATCATGGTGTAGATCATGTTATCCATTGTGGGCCTCAAGACATTATCTACTCTAGTTACCCCTGGGCATGGGGGGTAACATCTGGCTCCAAGATGGGGACATGTGCTCACCGTAGAGTTCATGAGAACCTCAACATCTCTCATTGTCCAAGACTTACAATCTTGCACCCACTTTAAACAACAACACCCTGTGTATATATATGCATGATGCAACATATATACAAATCCCTAACCTACCCACCCTAATCTATGTTAGTTGAAATGTTGGGTATAATAATATGACCAGTGAAACCATTATAACATTGTAGAAAATGCCTACCCTTGTGCTTCAACATAATCCAAAATAGGTATAAGTCAAGCACCAAAAGATCATGAGTTAGAGCGATCATTATATCATATCCAATCACAAAACCTAACTCATGCAGGTGGGAGGGAGGGACAAAATTATGCCAGTCACATCCCCATGAGAATTCTCAATCCTTCTCTGAATAGGGTTGTGACAAGATGAAGTCTCGTAAGGCTAACTTGGAGACCTCAAATGTTTACTACTCTGGACCTCATCACTCCCCAAGGCATGAGAAGGGATGAACACGAATTTGAAGGATGATTGATGATTACTCAAGGGGAGGCTGAAAAAATGGGAAGACAAATTTATTCTTAAAGCATCCAACCTACCCTTAAATTCTAAGATTTTTTTTTTTCCCCAGAGACAACTTGGGCCAAGGAACATATTTCCCAGTTGCATCCTCAGTGGCATAGCTAGATGAAGGAAAGAAATAAGGTTGGAAAATTTCATCACAAAAATCCTTCTCCAGGCAAATCATAACCTCACGTTCATCAAAGTTGAAGCACACAAGTGGTTGAAAATATTATTTGTAGAATAAATCCAAGTGCTCAAAAGAATAAGTATCAAACCCCCTATGATACAATCAGAAATCATCATGCGAATATTGTACTAAGTCATCCTTGGGTGGTTGGAACAAGTCTGTAATCATGTTATCTTCTTGTTTCCAAACATCTGAATCAATAACAATCATGTATGGTTGTTCTAATGTCAACAATTGAAAATGACCTTCAATATCATAAATTGTATCTTCGTTAAAGCCATAACAAGTCACATCCCATTTGCATCTCCCAACATGTATAAACCCATCAATATTGATAATCACATCATCAATCTCGTTACAACATGAAGGGTCTAATGCATCCAAGGTTTCCTCTAGCACATCTTCACTTTCCCATTCATGAAATGCATCAACATTGAAAACTTGGAAAGGGGTGCAACTTACCACATTATTTTCTTCTTGTACAAGAGGAATTGAGGCTTGGATGTGTTCATCAAGTGGAGGAGAAAATATCAACGCTTTGTCTTCATGAGGAGCCTCTTCGTGGATTAGGTCTTTAACAAGGTGTGTGTTCATCAAAGTGTTCTTCTTCGACATATTCACAAGGCAACTCATGTTCTTCTTGGTAGTCTTCCTCATGAATCACCTCTTCAGGCTCTCATTCTTTAATCATGTCATCACTGTCTTTAATAGAATCATGAGGTAATCCTTGCTCATTTTTAAGGGGTTGGTAACCCTCTTCATAAGTTTATTCCTTGGGTTCTTTCCTTGGAGATGTACAATCTTTTTCATGCAAGGCATGCTCAAGATATGGAGGTTCTTTGTTAATAAACTCTTCACTTTCGATAGATTCTTCCTCTTGGGCATGGTACACTTCACTAAGGTCTCTTATAAGAAGGTCTCAGAAAAAACCCTCACTTTTAGATCTCATGGCAAGCTCTCGAAGAATGTCTTCATATGTTTGGCATTGGGGTTTTGAAAACTCAAGAAACCTACTAATGAGATCTGTGAAAGAGGATAACCTTTTGATTTGCAACAACTCTTTATCCAGTCTTGTATTCCAATGGGAAGGAAAGTATAATTTTTTTTACTAGTACATGCTCATATCCTGCTCTTATCTCATGTATGTACTTCAAGAACTCTACAATGTGAGTAATGGGCAAGCCTATGAATTTTGGAGATTTCTCCGACCATCTAATGTCAAAATCATTGGGTACCCCCAAAAAATTTCAAAATCAATAGAAGGATACATTTGATCTCAGGGTGCCATGATTCCATTACTCGAGAATACATAATATCACAATGTTGAGAGAGTAGGATGACACATGGAAATATATCATTGGAGTCGCTAGATGATCTCCCTTGGATCATCAAAGGAAGGTGAGGAAATTGCCCTCAGTGGAGTCGCTAGGTAAACTTGTAATATAAGGGCTTCAGAAGAAAGTTTACCAAAGATATGTTGTTGAGGAGAATGACTCGGTCCTCTTGAGAAACGACGCCAAAATGTTATCGGAGGATTTGTACTTGTGCAAATCCCAACACAAGATGAAAAATCTCGTGTAACTATGGAAGATCCTACCACTGTCAACTTAGAAAGAACTTCCCTTGTTTTAGTGATGGAAGACGTCCACCACAAGGGAGGCTTCCCTAGTGACCTCAAGGAATCAAAGTAGCAAGTATAGTTGATCTGAAAATACCACATGAGTTCTGATACCACATGATTCTTAAATATCAAAAACCTTTAATATTAATTCAGCCCAAAGAATCCTTAGGTTCCAATTAGTTCATATGCAGATACTAAAACATCCGACCAGATTCAAAAATATAAATGAAGATCGTTTAACTATTAGCAAAATATCATGTGAATGACTTACTTATCCATAAACCCATAAAGTGATGAATAATTTGAATTGTAAATGAGATAATACAACAAAAAATAAAAGAACTCAAACACATATGTAATTGATATACATCATTACATCTTCAAAGTCCCTTTAAACAACATAATTGTCCTTCGTCATCTTAAAATTCCAAAATTACATTACAAAATGAGCTTACATAACACAATTTACAAGTTGCTCCAAAAATCCGCTGCTCAAATGTAGAAACTGAGTCCACCGTTGAGTTCATGGCGAAAAATTGTCCAATTTTAATATAAAATACTTAAAATTCCGTCAAGGTGACCCTCGACACATTTCACGGCGTGGCCTCATAAATGTGTGTACTCTTGGGCATGAATTTCGAGACCATTATGCATTAAAATGATGTGTTTTCATCCTTGGGGTGTGTTCCATTAAATAGGTGTGGGCTTCTAACTAAACCCCAAAATTAGTGGTAAATTATTACTAACTTTAGAAAGAATCCCACTAAACATGGGGCATTGGCATCATAATAAATATTTTATTTATGGTTTGTTATAACAAGTGATTTTTGTGACACATTCGTTAAAACCCTTCACTATTATAGCGAAGGTCTGAGTTTGATCCTCCTTCAACGCATATTTCTTTTGATATGTTGTTTAAATATATAACATATGGTTATATATGTGGGTTATAACATATACGTTGACATATAAGGTTAAGCTCCCTGCAGCTTAGGTGATGGTTGCATGCCATAACACTCGGACTAGGGTTTGGGGCTAGGGCTAGTCCTTGGCCCCTTCCCCCCTCCAACCAAAATTTAATACTATAATAAATATATTATGTCACATAGATTTGTTAAGTCAAAATGTGTGGCTTTGTAGTTGTGGTCGGTATGTTAAGTCATTGGGTGCTCAAGGAGATCATGGGTTCGAACCCCACTCACCTCAAAATTTTACAATACATAAACCATATTGGCTAATGGAAATTTTCCACGTGGAAACTTTTCATTGGCCCTCCTATGCCATGTGTCAACACCTCATTGATCCACTTGGATGCTTGCCAACTCATCTACTAACTGTACATACCATGTCACATGCTATGCCACATCATTTGTTGTACGGACATGTGCCATTGTTGACATCATCATGCCACGTGTCACCATCTGGTGTTGCCACGTGGACCCTTGTTTTGCATGTTTTGACCAAACTTTAGCTGCTCATAACTTTTGTATATGAGCTTTGTTTGACGCATTGTTTGAATCATTGGAAAGTTGACGATGAACTCTATGCAATGATTCCATTTTCACAAACTTTTGAGATGGTCAAAGTTTGAGATTTTATGGATCCCCTAGGACCTCTATGAGCATTCTGGATCCTCCTAGACCTCTCTGAGCGTTCCTTAGATCCTCCTTGATCACACATCCCCACTGAAGAACTCTTGGACCTCCAAAAGTATTAATACTCAACAAATTAGTGATGATAGTTCACTCTTCCATCTTGTTGATTCTTTTAGAAGTAAGCCTTCATCTTAGGTCTTCGATCTCAGGTACTAGATCAATGTACTTATGTCTACTTCTTTGGAATATTGCTTTGACTCTGACCTCTAGCATTGTAGCTAATATGTTATATAGCTTTGGTTTTGTCTCATAAATATCCAAACTACAAAAGTCATGTTCACTGAATGTTTGTTATCCCTGTATATGTATTTCAACATCCACTCCCATCTCCTATTGCTGAAGATAGTCTATCTCGACCAATATGAAACCAATTCGAATGTTGATCTATGCCTTGCCCATTAGGACTCTCTGCTCTGCTTGATGTATCTGTAGAAGTCCCTGAATACTTTGTTCATTGTCGCTCCTACCTTGAAGAACAATTATGCATGTACTGTGATCATCTATACCTTCCTCGATTGCTTCTTGTTCAAGGTATACATCTTCACGAACATGACATAGTATTTTGAAGATGCTTATAGCATGCATCTTCATGTAACTCTTATTTTTGAAGAGGCCTTTGAAAGTATAGATCATTCATAAATCAAGTGAGAATGATTTTGCCTCACTTGTACATTATCATTCAAATTTCCTACTTGGATAACGAGCACTTGACTCATCACAACCATAATGAAGACTAAAACAACATGGTTGACCAAGTTAACCATCCCCTTAAATTCACAAACTCTGCCATTCATTGTTGGAGTAGCCAACCATAATCCATTGATTAGTAATAATTTGAACAACAAAACTGAATATACAGATGCGGAAGAGAATGAACCATCAACATATATGTCCTTCTTTACTAGAACAACATCAACCAAGGGACCTATTCTTCCTTCAACCGTAGGTTGTATAGCTGGATCCTAGATAATAGTATTAGCTAGCATATGCCCTGTAGTGACAACTGCCAAATTCGTCTTCACCCGATGAGCTCTCATAATGAACTCAATGTCATCCTTGAAGAGATGATACTTGTTATGTTCCTTGTACAAAACTGCATTTTTGTCATACAAGTATTGTTGGCCCTTGGTTATGGAAGGAAGCGGAGAACAAGGAAGAAAAGGTGAAAAGCGAACTTCGCGGGAGACACAATAACTGTCATTGGGTCGAAGTAAGCAAAAGAGCAGAAAAGATGGAGCGAAGTAAGAAAATGCAAGTTGTTGCACAAGAGGATCAAGAATAACAAATCAACAATGAAGAAGGATCGTGGACAACTCAACAAGCAGAAAAAGCCACCGTTGGATGCTTTGGATCATTGCGCGAGAAGGAAGGAAAGACAGGTTGGTGAAGCTCGGAAAAAGCAGATCAAGTTGACCTAGGATTTTAGACACCTACGGTTTTGATCTTTTAGGGTTTTGGCACCTAGGTTTCGGCCTAAGGTTGTCGGTGAGGGACTATATTGCATAAATAGAGGTCGAGAGGACCTGGGTTGGGTCGGTACTGTTGTTGAGCATTGTTATTGATTGTTGTTCATTGAGAGAATATTGTTTTATGAGCGAAAAAAGGGCTGAGAGTAAGAGCCTTCTGGCATTGTAAGATCTTCAGCTGGGTGCAAAGATCAAGTCCTGCAACTGGGTGCGCAGGAGGGGGAGAGAGAGAGAATAAGAAGAAGATCTGTTGGAAGAGAGCGCAAACAAGAACTGTAAGCTTTATCTTAATATATCATAAGCACAATTTTGTGGACGTAGCCCTAGGGAGAGGGTGAACCACGTATAACTGGTGTTATGTGTGCATGATTGATGTGTTAACTTTGTCTTTGATATATTGTTATTGCATTATTGTATTAGATCAGATCTATAAGAAGGTGGAGTAAATCTTAGTGATAAGTAAGCTAGGTACACTGTGTTGTATTGTGTTAAGATCCACTTGACATTCCCCTGGTTGTAGACATCTCTGTCCTGCAACCCCCCCATAGCTACTTTGAGTGAGACTGCATCTGCTTCGCAGGTTTGTCGAGAGGGCCAGTAGTTAAGGCTTGTTGGTGCGCTCTTGGAGTGAAACTTGGATCTGCCCCTGTGCCAAAAAATGGTTTTGTTGCCGGGAGCGAAATCTGTGTGAGGGAATTTGAAGGTGGTTCCCATCGAAGACAGAGATTCAAAAGTGGATAGAAGATCAAGAAAGGGACTTCGTTGAAGCCAAAAACAAGAACCCTAAGCTGAGTACTGAAGATTGGCTACAAAGATACATTTTCACCGACATCCACGATATCTTCTTTGGAGGAATCCATCAGGAGTTGTTTGAGTGGTTGGCTAGGTTAGTTGATGCCCAGTTCGAGATCAGATCTAGACCCCCAGTGGTTTGGATGCTGGCGCTAATCCAGAAGGTTAAAAGAGTCAACAACGTTATATCCAAAGCAGTAGATCATTGGTTTTATAGTACCATTGGAAGGTATATCACCAAATTTGTTGTTGATAGAGTAGAATCGTATAGCCAAGCCGAGAGATACTTTTTCAAAGGACCCAGAGGGATATTTTTGCATTTTCTGAAGTTAAGAATCAAGATGCTCTTGCATGAGAAGAACATTCTAAAGATACAGTAGATTGGTTGAAGCCAGAAAAGCTAATGTTCAAAAATTTGGACAGCGACAACAACACATAAGCTAGACATATGTGCAGTGGGAGAGTGTTTAGAGGGGTTCACCTTGAGAACCTGTTCAAGAAAAACTATGGAGAAGAAGGTTTATACAGTGGGGAGGAGGCAGATCTAACAGATGAAGAACGTCCAGAACCCGCTAGGACAGAGGAAGGAACAACTGAAGAACTTCGCTAGGATGAACCAGAAAACTCAGGAATTGCGCAGACTGCTGAAGTAAGTATCATTAACCCTCCTGTTTTTTCAACAACACTAGGTAGTCAGAGTCACCAGAGTCCTCAGAGTGTTACTATTAGCAGATCAACATCTACTCATACATTAAACCCAGGTAGCTCTATGGCGAACGAGATGAGGTTCCCTATCTTTAGAGGGGATGGATATGAAGACCCAGATCAACATTGGTTCTTGTGTGAAGCTGTGTGGAATATTAAGAATGTCATTGATGAGGTCGTCAAAAGAACCCAGTTCAACACCGCTCTTAGAGATCACGCACTGAGCTTGTACATGAAGCTTGTCCAAGGACTTGCATAGCCCCAACCATTGAATGAGATCAAGAACGCGTTGATTGCAGAATTCAAGAAACCCAAATCATGGTCACAATGTATTACAGAGCTGAAGGAGATCAGATAGAAGGTTGTCGAACCTGTCTGGGAATTTGATCAAAGATTCAAAACCTTAACAGGTCGATTAACTTTTAAGATCCCAGATGAACAAAACAAAGAATGATTCATCGATGCGTTGTTACCACACATCAGAGTTCCTCTGATGCAACATAAAATTGATTCGTAGTCTAAGGCGCTAGAGATCGCCATGAAGCTTGAATCAGCCCCTATGGGAGAATCCATCTCGGGTATGAGCCACATCTTGAGCCAGCTGACCAACTTTTCTTTACAGGTCGAAGACATAAAAAAGGATAAGGGAAAGGACAAAAGAGAAGACATCTGGTGTGTCAGATGCAGATCAGAGGGCCATGATAAGGAGCATTGCCCTGCATTTCATGAATATCTAGCCTCAGGAGCTCTGAGCCCCTTGAAGCAAGTCACATTGCCCTGGTGTGAAGTATGCAGAAACCGACATCGCCCTGGTGAGTGTTATTACATGCAGAAGTATGTTCAGACACCTACAAACCTATATTACACCTTCTGTAAGTCAGTAGGGCATGATGATAGAGACTGTAGGGCCTATGACCTCATGCATGAAAGGTCAAGAGATGTATACAAGATCCAAGGTTAAGTACAACAAGAAGGAAACACTACGCAGTAGAACTCCCCGGGAAGAGGAAACTTCAATCCTCGCAATTGATACAATGGACGAGGAGGAGGAATGGGTCGAGGCTGAGGAAAGATAATTTGTTATAACTGTGCACAGCCAGGACATCTAGCAAGGGATTGTCATAACCCTTGTACTACTTGCAGTTATTGCAATTCTTTTGAGCATGTTATAGAAGATTGCCCCATATTGTTGGCTAAGCTTCAAGAAAGATGAGGACCTTAGTAGAACCCGCAAGTGCAGTTGATATATGTGGAACCTCGTGGAGCAGACCCTAGAGTCATTGTTATTACTAGACGAGGCGTTGCTATAGGAGAAGATAGAGTGACCCAGGAAAAGAATACAGAAGACTCTGGAGTCAGAAAAACTGCGTAGAAGACTCGAACTTTTGATGCCAAGAAATAAAGACAAACATTTGAAGATGCAAGGAAATAATTTAGAAGAGATCAAGGCTCATCATCAAGAACATGGCCAGAAGTAAGAGAATATGGAATGCCACCGGTATTCGATCAGTTTGCTTCGCCGAGAGAGGGAAAAGAGGTAAGCAAGCTCATGGAATTTCTATATACTTGTATTAAGCTAATCCAGGATGAAAATGCCGTAAGAGAACTTCTGAGTTTAATCAAGCAATATGAGCTAGGAAAGATAGACCCCTTGTTAAATAGGGCAGTACACCAAATTGGGAAAAGGAGAAGGACAAACAAAGAATTACACTTGAATGCTCAAATAAGAGAGTATGATATAGACTATGTGGTCCTCGACTTAGGGTCGGAGGCCAATGTCATGACAGAGCAAACTTGGGCACTAATGGGAAAACCGAGGTTAGTCTATTCCCCTATAAGGCTTAGAATGGCTAATCAGCAAGCTGTCAGCCCATTTGGCCGACTAGAGCATGTCCCTGTGGACATCGACAGAGTGAGGACCTTTGTAGATTTTGAGGTCATTGAAATTGTTGATGACAACTGCCCTTACCCGGCGTTGTTAGGAATTGATTGGACATTCAACAACTCTACTATTGTTGATTTGAAGAAGAGACATATGACATTTGAAAGAGATGGCCTAAGGGTCATTGTACCTTTAGATCCAGATGAAGGCTGGAGATACACAGAATTCGTCGGAGAAGAAGACCACACATATGAAGTAGAGAATATCTACAAACTGACTGCCAGGCAACAAGATTACATCAACTCTACAATTGATGGGAATCTGAGCTGGCAAAGTGACAATGCGTGCTCATCAGATTCAGAAGAAGCTCTAGAGAACTAGCAGAACCATATGTATGAGGTATCTACCAGAAGATGTGCCAGATTAACCAGAGAAGTTCGTTGGATCGGCACAACAGTAAGTAACTTGCCCACATTTGATGGTATGAACCCTTTAGAAGCCTTCTTATCATATTTTGAAACAAGTGTACAGACAGAACAACAATTGTTGGAAATGGATGAGGCCCTGAAATCCACACCAGCAAGATGGTGCGGGACACATAAAAGCATCATCACAGACTGGACACAATGCCGAACCTTGATGACAACACGGTTCTCAGCACAAGCAGTAAGTTGCGAAGTAAGATATACCGATCGAAGTTGCCCAACGGACCATGTGCGAAGCTGTGAACAGGCCTGGAGTGACATTCCTTGAGAACAATGGGTGCATAGATTCATTAACACACTAGACATGACCCCTATCAACTGGTACCTTCAAGCGGAGCTGTGCCTCGTCACTACAGATTGGGAAGGTATGATTCAGAACTTTGTAACCACCTTTTTATTTGAAAGTGAATATCCTTCAATAGACCAAGCATTTCAGATCGTGAGATAGAAGGTATTTAAGGCGGCATCCAGCCTCCCTATGGAACAAGAAGAGGACGAATGGACTGGGCCTCTCCAAAAATTGCAGACTTGCTACAACATCAATATCGATGACGATGATGATCCCAGAAAGGTAAACATTACTAAAACAGAAGGCCAAAGAAATGTAGAAGGTCCAAGAGTTGAGCTATCATTTATTGGTCAGCCAATCAAGATTAAAAAAGTCAATATTGGAACAGAGGAGACACCGAAGCTTGCCAATGTCGGAGATTATTGGGATGCTGCTACCATTGACAAAATTACAAAGCTACCGCATGAATATCAGGACTTGTTTCCCACCAATTTCACTGATATGAAGGGAATCAAAGGACCTATGGGAGAGATGAGAGTACCTTTGAAGCCAGATGCAAAGCTAGTCAAGCAAAGACCCTATAGATTAAACCCGAAATACAAGGAAAAAGTGAAGATTGAGCTTGACAGAATGCTGGAAGCAGGGATTATTGAACCTGTTGAAGAATCGGAGTGGATCAACCCTATGGTCGTACAAGACAAGAAGACAGGAGAAATCATGATATGTGTGGACCTCAAAAAGTTGAACGATGCCTGTTTGCATGACCCTTTCCCTACACCATTCACTGATGAAGTATTAGACAACGTGGGAGGCCATAACGTATATTCTTTCACAGATGGATTTTTAGGATACCATCAGATCCGGATTGCCAAGGAGGACCGCCACAAGACCACATTTGGCACGGAATGGGGATCCTACCAATACACAGTGATGCCATTTGGACTGAAGAATGCCCCAACCATCTTTTCCAGGGTGGTGGTCGAAGCGTTCAAAGAATTTTTGCATAAATTTTTAGAAGCTTATTTTTATGACTGGACTGTGTTTAGTTTGTTGAAAATTCATATTGAATGTCTAAGGCTAATGTTGGATAAATGCAGGCAGTGTCAAATTGCTTTGAATCTGAAGAAGTGCATCTTATTCTCACCATTTGGAGTGTTATTAGGCCATATTGTACGCAAGCAAGGATTGATGGTTCATCCATCTAAAATTGCAATTATAGTTGATTTGTCACCTCCGACTTCAGTCAAACAACTGCGCACTGTGCTAGGACATACTGGCTATTACAAGAAATTCATTAAAGGCTATGCCCAAATTACAACATCGATGGAGAAGTTGTTGAAGAAGGACTACCAGTTTGGTTGGACAGATGAATGCCAATAGATCTTCGACACACTGAAGCAGAAGATGGTCACTGCGCCCATTCTGGTCTTTCCATATTGGAGCAAAGAGTTTCATGTGCATGTCGATGCGTCTTCTATTGCATTGGGAGCAGTACTGGCACAACCGGGAGAATGAAACATCGATTGTTGGGTATATGTTATATTATTTGCATAAGTAGCAGCGTCTGAGTGTATGCATCAGGCGCAGAGCCCCCGAATTTTTTTTTCTGCCTCGGGGAATGTGACACCTACCTCGGGAAATGTGTCATGTATTTAGGTGGTTTTTTCGGCACATGGTTTTTGCCGATGGTTTTCTATTTCTGGTTAAAGAATTAGGGTTTTGGACTAATCCAGGTCATTGGGTTAGGGTTTTGGATGTCGTTGGCTACTATATGTATATTGTATTGTAAACAATGTAACACAATGAATGAATATAATATATGTTGGTTTTCCCGGTTTGGGTTTCCAGGGGAAAAATCTCTGTGTAATGTTTG
>JZKD02S1263956.1:0-12188 GCA_000966675.3 Picea glauca | reverse complement strand
AGGATAAGATAGAGTAGGCTAGGCTAGGCAGAGTAGCCTAGGCCATGTCGAGTAGACTAGGCTAGGATAGGATAGAGTAGGCTAGGTAGAGTATGCCAAGCTAGGCTTGGTTAGGTTAAGTGGAGTAGGCTAGGTAGAGTAGGCTAGAGCAGGTTAGGCTAGGTAGAGTAGGCTAGAGTAGGATAGGCTAAGTAGAGTAGGCTAGGCTAGGCTAAGATAGGATAGAGTAGGCTAAGCTAAGCTAAGATAGGATAGAGTAGGCTAGGTAGAGTAGGCTAAGATAGGCTAGCGTAGGTAGAGTAGGCTATGCTAGGTAGAGTAGAATAGGCTAGGTAGAGTAAGCTAGGCTAGGCTAGGATAGGATAGAGTAGTCTAGGTAGAGTAAGCTAGGATAGGCTAGGATAGGTATAGTAGTCTAGGTAGACTAGGCTAGGTAGAGTAGGCTGGGTAGGGTATAGTGGGCTAGATATAGTAGGCTAGGTATAGTACGCTAGGGAGACTAGGCTAGGCAGAGTAGGCTGGGTAGAGTAGGCTAGAGTAGGGAAGGCTAGGTAGAGTAGGCTAGGTAAGTCTAGGATAGAATAAAGTAGGCTAGGTTAGGTAGAGTAGGCTAGACTAGGCTAGGGTAGGTAAAGTAATCTAGGTAGACTAAGCTAGCTAGTCTAGGTAGAGTAGGCTAGGAAAGGCTAGGCTAGCATAGGATAGAGTAGGCAAGATAAAGTAGGCTAGGCTAGGCTAGGTAGATTAGGCTAGGCTAGGAAGACTAGGTTAGGCTAAGCTAAGCTAGGATAAGCTAGGCTAGGCTAGTCTAGGGTAGGCGAGGGTAGGCTAGTATAGGTTAAGATAGACTAAGCTAGATTAAACTGGGCTAAGCTAGGCTAAGTAGAGTAGCCTAGGCTAGTCTAGGTTATGTGGAGTAGGCTACGTAGAGTAGACTCGGCTAGGCTAGGCAGAGTAGGCTAGACTAGGATAGAGTAGACTAGGCTAGGATAGAATAGGCTAGGCTAGGCTATGTAGAATAGGCTAGGTAGAGTAGTCTAGGCTACGTAGAGTAGGCTAGGCTAGGCCAAGCGAAGCAAAGCTAAGCGAAGCTAGGCTAAGCTAAGCTAGGATCATCTAGGATAAGCTAAGCTAGGCTAAGCTAAGCTAGACTAAGCTAAGCTAGGCTAGGAAAAGCTAGGCTAAGCAAAGGTAGGCAAAACTAGGCTAAGTTAGGCTAGGCTAGGCTAAGCTAAGCTAATCTAGACTAGGCAGAGCTAGGATAAGCTAGGTGAGGGAAAGCTAGGCTAAGCTAAGCAAAGCTAAGCTAGGATAAGCTAGGTAGAGTATGCTAGGTAGAGTAGGCTAGGTTAGGCTAGGCTTGGTAGAATAGGCTAGACTAGGCTAGGCTAGGTAGAGTAGAGTAGACTAGGCTAGGCTTGTTAGAGTAAGTTAAGTAGAGTAGGCTGGAGTAGGCTAGGCTAGGTAGAGTAGGCTAGGCTAGGCTAGGATAGAGTAGGCTAGGCTATGATAGGCTAGGTAGAGTAGGCTAGGCTAAGCTAGGTAGACTAGGATAGAGTAGGCTAGGCTAAGTAGAGTAGGCTAGTCTAGGCTAGAATATGATAGAGTAGGCTAGGCTAAGCAAGGCTATGTAGAGTAGGCTAAGCTAGGTAGAGTAGGCTAGGCTAGGCTAGGATAGGTAGAGTAGGCCAGAGTAGGCTAGGCTAAGTAGAGTAGTCTACGTTAGGCTAGGATAGGATAAAGTAGGCTAGGTAGAGTAGGCTAGGTAGATTAGGCTAGAGAAGTCTAGGCTAAATAGAGTAGGTTAGGCTAAATAGAATAAGCTATGCAAAGCTAAGCAAGGCAAAGCTAGGCTAAGTTAAGCGAAGCTAAGGTAGGATATGCTAGGCTAAGCTAAGTTATGCTAGGCTAAGCGAGGATAGGTTTGGCTAAGTTAGGCTAGGCTAGACTAAGATAGACTAGGTTAAGCTAGGCTAAACTAAGGTAGACAAAGCTTGGCTAGGCAAAGCAAGGCTTAGCTAAACGAAGAAAAGCTAGGTTAGGCTAAGCTAGGCTAAGCTAAGCTAAAATAAGCTAGGATGAGCTAGGCTAGGATAGAGTAGGCTAGGCTACGCTGGGTAGTGTAGGCTAGGCTAGGCTAGGCTAGGATAACGTAGGTTAGGCTAAGTAGAGTAGGCTAGACTAGTCTAGGCTAGAATAGACTAGGCTAGTCTAGTCTAGGCTAGGCTAGGTAGAGTAGGCTAGGTTAGGCTAGGCTAAGTAGAGTAGACTAGGCTAGGCTAGGCTCGGTAGAGTAGGCTAGAGTAGGCTAGGCTAGGTAGAGTAGACTAGGCTAGGATAGGATAGAGTAGGCTAGGCTAGGCTAGGCCAGGATAGGATAGGTAGAGTAGAATAGGTAAAGTAGGCTAGGCTAGGATAGGATAGGTAGAGTAGAATAGGTAAAGTAGGCTAGGCTAGGATAGGATAGGTAGAGTAGGCTAGAGTAGGCTAGGCTAGGTAGAGTAGGCTAGGCTAGGATAGAATAAGATAGAGTAGGGTAGGTTAGGTTGAATAGGCTAGGCTAGGCTAGGCTAGGTAGAGCACGCTAGGTAGACTAGGCTAAATAAAGTACACTAGACTAGGCAAGGATAGGATAGAGTAGGCTAGGCTAGGCTATGCTACGTAGAGTAGGATATGTAGAGTAGGCTAGGCTAGGTAGAGTAGGCTAGGCTAGGCCAGGATAGGTAGAGTAGGCTAGGTCAGCCTAAACTAACCCATCCTACTCTACCTGACATAGCCTAGCTTAGCCTACTCTACCTAGCTTACTCTATCATATCCTAGACTAGCTTAGCCTACTCTACCTATGCTAGCCTACTTTAGCCAACTCTATGTAGCCTACTTTACCTAGCCTAGTCTAGCCTCGCCTACTCTACCTAGCCTACTCTATCCTATCTTAGCCTAGCCTACTTTACCTAGCCTAGCGTACTCTAGCCTACTCTAACTAGCCTAGGCTACTCTACCTAGCCTAGCCTGCTCTATCCTATCCTAGCCTAGAATAGCCTAATCTAGCCTACCCTACCTAGCCTAGCCTAGCCTAGCCTACTCTACCAAGCTTAGCCTAGCTTAGCCTAGCTCAACCTAGCTCAGTCAAGCTCAACCTAGCTTAGCATAGTTTAGCTTAGCTTAGCCTAGCTTAGCCTAGCCTAGTTTAGCCTTGCTTTTCTTCGCTTAGCTTAGCCTAGCCTAGCTTTGCCTTGTTTAGTATAGCATATCTTAACCTAGCCTAGCTTAGCCTATCCTAGCCTAGCTTAGCCTAGACTCACCTAGCCTAGCCTAGCCTAGCCTAGCTTAGCCTCGCTTAGCTTAGCCTAGCTTATCCGAGCTTAGCTTAGCCTAGCTTTGCCTCGTTTAGTGTAACCTAGCCTAGCCTAACTTAGCCTAGCCTAGCCTAGCCTTGCTTATCCTAGCTTAGCCTAGCTTTTCCTAGCCTAGCTTTGCCTAGCTTAGATTAGCCTAGCCTAGTTTTTCTTAGCTTAGCTTAGCCTAACTTTATCTCGACTAGCTTAACCTAGCCTAGCCTAGCATAGCTTAGCTTAGCTTAACCTAGTTTATCCTAGCTTTTCCAAGCTTAGCCCAGCTTTGCCTTGCCTAAATAGCTTAGTCTAGACTACCTTAGCCTAGCTTAGCCTAGCCTACTATACCTAGCTTACTCAATGTAGCCTAGACTACTCTATCTAGCCTATTGTACCTATAATAGCCTAGCCTAGCCTACTCTATCCTAGCCTACTCTACCTAGCCTACACTACTTTATCCTAGCCTAGCCTACTCTACCTAGCCTAGCCTAGCCAAGCCCTCTCTACCTAGCCTACTCAACCTAGCCTAGCCTTGTCTATTCTACCTATCTTAGCATTGACTAGCTTAGCGTAGCCTAGCCTAGTCTAGGCTAGCCCAGCTTAGCTTAGCTTAGCCTAGCCTAGCCTAGCTTTGCTTCACTTAGCCCAGTTTAGCCTAGCCTACTCTACCTAGCCCAGCCTAGCCTACTCTACCTAGCCTAACCTAGCCTAGCCTACTCTATCATATCCTATCCTATCCTATCCTACTCTACTTAGGCTTGCCTACTCTAGCCTACTCTACCTACCCTATCCTAGCCTACTCTACCTAGCCTAGCCTAGCCTAGACTACTCTACCTAGCCTAGCCTACTCTACCTAGCCTACACTATCCTATCCTAGCCTAGCCTAGCTTACTCTACCTAGCCTACCCTACTCTACATAGCCTAGCCTACCCTAGCCTACTCTACCTAACCTAGCCTAGCCTAGCCTACTCTACCTAGCCTAACCTAACATAGCCTAACCTAACCTAGCCTACTCTATCCTATCTTTGGCCTGCCTAGCCTACTCTATCCTATCTTTGGCTTGCCTAGCCTACTCTACCTAGCCTAACCTACTCTAGCCTCCTTTACCTAGCCTAACCTTCTCTAGCTTACTCTACCAAGCCTAGTCTAGCCTAGCCTACTCTACCTAGCCTAGCCTAGCCTAACATACTCTACCTATCCTACTCTATCCTATCCTATCTTAGCTTACTCTATCCTATCCTAGCCTTACCTAACCTACTCTACCTAGCCTAGCCTACTCAACCTAGCCTACTATACCTAGCCTACTCTACCTAGCCTAGTCTAACCTATCCTCGCCTAGCCTACACAACATAGACTAGCCTACTCTAGTCTACTCTACCTAGCCTGGCCTAGCTTGACTTACTCTACCTAGCCAACTATATCTTAACCTAGCCTAGCCTAGCCTACTCTAGTCTACTCTACCCAGCCTAGCCTAGCTTAGACTACTCTACCTAGCCTAGCCTAGAGTAGCCTACTCTACCATCCCTACTCTATCCTATCCTATCCTAACCTAGCCTACTCTACCTAGCCTAGCCTGCTCTAGCCTACTCTACCTAGCCTAGGTTAGCATATCCTACTCTATCCTATCCTATTCTAGCTTAGCCTAGCTTCGCCTTGCTTAGTTTAGCCTAGCTTAACCTAGCCTAACTTAGCCTAACCTAGCCTAGCTTAGCCTAGCCCAACCTAGCCCAGTAAGCCTAGCTTAGCTTAGCCTAGCTTATCCTAGCTTAGCTTCGCTTAGGATAGGCTAGGCTAGGATAGAGTAGGCTAGCCTACTCTACCTAGGCTTGCCTAGCTTAGCCTACTCTATCATATCCTATCCTAGCCTAGCCTCCTCTACCTAGCCTAGCCTAGCCTACTCTAGCTAGATTTGTCTATCCTAGCCCACTCTACCTAACCTACTTTGTCCTATCTTAGCCTAGCCTAGCCTACTCTACCTAGCCTAGCCTAGCGCAACCTACTCTACCTAGCCTAGCATAGCCTAACTTACTCTACTTAGCCTAGCCTAGCTTAGCCTAGCCGAGCTTTGCCTAGCTTAGCTTTGCCTACCTTAGCTTTGCCTAGCTTTGCCTCGCCTAGCTTAACCTAGCCTAGCCTAGCTTAGCCTAGCCTAGCCTAGCCTAGCTTAGCCTAGCTTTGCATAGCTTTGCTTATCCTAGCTTTGCCAAGTTTAGCCTAGCCTAGCTTAGCCTAGCTTATCCTAGCCTAGCTTAGCCTAGCTTTACTTTGCTTAGACTAGCCTAGCCTACTATACTCTAGCCTACTCTACCTTACCTAGCCTAACCTAGCTTAGCCTAGCTTAGTCTAGCCTGGCTTAGCTTAGCCTAGCCTGGCCTAGCTTAGCCTATTTTAGCCTAGCCTAGCCTAGCTTAGCCTATCTTAGCCTAGCCTAGCCTATCTTAGCCTAGCTTAGCCTATCTTAGCCTAGTTTACTCTATTATATCCTAGCCTTGCCTAGCCTACTCTAGCCTACTCTACCTAGCCTACTCTACCTTACCTAGCCAAGCCTATTCTACCTAGCCTAGCCTAACCTATCCTACTCTAACTAGCCTAGCCTAGCGTACTCTACCTAGCCTACTCTACAAGCCTACTCTACCAAGCCTAGTCTAGCATAGCCTACTCTACCTAGCCTACTCTATAATATCCTAGACTAGCATAGCCTACTCTACCTAGCCTAGCCTACTCCAGCCTACTCTACCTAGTCTAGCCTAACAAGCCTACTCCACGTAGACTAGCCTAGCTTACTCTATCCTATCCCAGCCTAGCCTTTCCTAGCCTACTCTACCCTAATCTACCTAGCCTACTCTACCCTAATCTACCTAGCCTACTCTTCCTAACCTAGCCTATTCTAGCATATTCTACCCTAATCTACCTAGCCTAGCCTAGTCTAGCGTACTCTACCCTAATCTACCTAGCCTAGACTAGCCTACTCTACCTAGCCTAGCCTAGTTTAGCCTACTCTACCTATCCTATCCTAGCCTAGCCTACTCTAGTCTACTTTACCTAGCCTAGCCTACTCTATGCTATCATACTCTACCTAGCCTAGCCAAATCTAGCCTTCTCTACCTAGCTTATTCTACCGAGCCTAGCCTAGTCTAGCCTTCTCTACCTAGCCTAGCTTACTATAACTAGCCTAGCTTAGCATAACCCACTCTAACTAGCCTACTCTATCCTATCTTAGCCTAGCCTAGACTAACTTACTCTAGCCTATTCTACCTAGCTTATCCTAGCCTAGCCTAATCTACCTAGGCTAGCATAGCCTACTCTACGTAGCCTACTCTAACCTATCCTAGCCTAGCCTATTATACCCAACCTAGCCTACTCTAGCCTAGTCTACCTAGTCTGGCCTAACCTAGACTACTCTACCTAGCTTAGCCTAATCTATCCTATCCTAGACTTGCCTAGCCTACTCTACCAAGCCTAGCGTACTCTAGCGTACTCTACCTAGCCTGACCTACTCTATCTTAGCGTAGCCTAGCCTAGCCTACTTTATTTAGCGCTACTCTAGCCCAATCTACCTAGCCTACTCTACCTAGCGTAGCCCAGCTTAGCCTATTCTACTTAGCCTAGCCTACTCTACCTAGCCTACTCTATCCTATCCTAGCCTAGCCTACTCTATCTTACTCTACCTATCCTTGCCTAGCCTAGCCTACTTTAGCCCAATCTACCTAGCCTACTCTACCTATCCTAGCCTACCCTAGCCTACACTATCTAACCTAGCCTACTCTACATAGCCTAGCCTAGCCTAGCCTAGCCTACTGTATTCTATCCTAGCCTAGACTACCCTACTCTACCTAGCCTATCTGACTCTAGCCTAGCCTAGCCTAGCCTACTCTATCCTATCCTCACCTAGCCTATTCTACCTAGCCCAGCTTATTCTAGCCTACTCTACCCAGCCTACTCGACCAAGTCTAGCCTAGCCTAACCTACTCTAGCCTACTCTACCTAGCCTACTCTACCAATTCTAGCATAGCCTAGCCTACTCTACCTATCCTAGTCTAACCTAGCCTTCTCTACCTAGCATACTCTACCTAGCCTAGCCTGGACTAGACTAGCCTTACCTGCTCTACTTAGCCTAGCCTACTCTATCCTAGACTAGCCTACACTACCTAGCGTAGTAGGTACATAGCCTACTCTACGTAGCCTAGACTACTCTACCTAGCCTAGCCTACTCTATCATATTCTAGCCTAGCCTAGCCTACTCTATCATATCCTAGCCTAGCCTATCCTATTCTACCCAGCTTAGCCTACTCTAGCCTACTCTATCAAGCCTAGCATAGCCTAGCCTACTCTACCTATCCTAGTCTATCCTAGCCTACTCTACATATCCTAGCATAGCCTAGCCTTCTCCAACTTGCTTATTTGTACCTAGCCTAGCCTACTGTATCCTAGCCTACTCTACCTAGCCTACACTACTTTATCCTTGCCTAGCCTACTCTACCTAGCCTAACCTAGCATAGCATAGCCTACTCTACCTAGCCTAGCCTAGTCAAGCCTACTCTACCTAGCTTACTTAACCTAGCCTAGCCTACTCTACCTAGCCTAGCCTTGACTAGCCTAGTGTAGCCTAGCCTAGCCTAGCTTAGCTTAGCTTAGCCTAGCTTTGCTTCTCTTAACCTAGCCTACTCTACGTAGCCTAGACTATTCTACCTAGCCTACTCTACCTAGCCTAGCCTAGCCTACCCTACCCTACCCTACTCTACCTAGCCTACTATATCCTATCTTAACCTAGCCTAGCCTACTCTACCTAGCCTAACCTGCTCTAGCCTACTCTACCTACCCTAGCCTAGCCTAGACTACTCTACCTAACCTAGCCTAGCCTAGCATACTCTACCTAGCCTACTCTATAATATCCTATTCTAGCCTACTCTACCTAGCCTACTCTATCCTATCCTAGCCTTACCTAACCTACTCTACCTAGCCTAGCCTAGCCTACTCTACCTAGCCTACTCTATTCTTTCCTAACCTTGCCTATTCTGCTTAGTCTTGCCTACCTTATCTTAGCTTAGCCTAGCCTGGCTTTGCTTCGCGTACCCTAGCTTAGCCTACTATACTCTAGCCTACTCTACCTTACCTAGCCTAGCCTAGCCTACTCTACCTAGCCTAGCCTATCATAGCCTACTTTACTTAGCCTAGCCTATCATACTATACCTAGCCTAGCCTAGCCTACTATACCTAGCCTACTCTACCTTACCTTGCCTAGCCTAGCCTAGCCTTGCATAGTCTACTCTACTTAGCTTAGCCTAGACTATCTTACTCTACCTAGCCTAGCCTAGCCTTCTCTACTAGCCTACACTACCTAGCCTAGCCTAATCTACCATAGCCTACTCTACCTAGCCTACTCTATTCTATCTTAGCTAGCCTAGCGAACTTTACCTAGCCTTACCTATTTCAGCCTAATATACATAGCCTAGCCTAGCCTAGCCTAATCTACCTAGGCTGACCTAGCCTACTCTATCCTATCCTAGCCTAGTCTACTCTACCTAGCCTAGCCTACTTTAGCCTAGTCTACCTAGCATAGCATAGCGTAACCTACTCTACCTAGCCTAGCCTAGCCTACTCTACGTAGACTAACCTAGCCTACTCTATCCTATCCTAGCCTAGCCTTTCCTAGCCTACTCTACGTAGCCTAACCTACTCTACTTAGTCTAGCCTGTTCTACCCTAATCTACCAAGCCTATTCTATCTAGCCCAGCCTAGCCTAGTCTAGCCTACTCTACCTAGGCTAGGCTAGGCTAGGCTTGGTAGAGTAGGCTAGGCTAGGCTAAGTAGAGTAGTATAAGTTAGGCTAGGCTAAGCGAGGATAAGCTAGGCTAAGTTAGGCTAGGCTAGGCTAAGATAGGCTAGGTTAAGCTAGGCTAAGCTAAGTTAGGCAAAGCTTGGCTAGGCAAAGCAAGGCTAAGCTAAGTGAATCAAAGCTATGTTAGGCTAAGCTAGGCTAAGCTAAGCTGAGCTAAGCTAGGCTGAGCTAGGTTAGGCTAGGCTAGGTAGAGTAGGCTAGAGTAGGCTAGGCTAAGTAGAGTAGGCTAGGCTAGGATAGGACAGGATAGAGTAGGCTAGGCTAGGTAGAATAGGCTAGGCTAGGCTAGGCTAGGTAGACTAGGATAAGAAGGCTAGGATAAATAAAGTAAGCTAGGCTAGGCTAGGATAGGATAGAGTAGGCCAGGCTAGGGTAGGCTACGTAGAGTAGGCTATGTAGAGTAGGTTAGGCTAGGTAGACTAGGCTAGGCTAGGCTAGGATAGGTAGAGAAGTCTAGAATAGGCTAAGCTAGGTAGAGTAGGCTAGGCTAGGCTAGGAAAGGATAGTGTATGCTAGGTAGAACAGGCTAGGCTAGGCTAGGTAGAGTAGGCTAGGTTAGTCGAGGATATTATAGAGTAGGGTAAGCTAGTTAGAGTAGGTTGGGCTAGGTAGAGTGGGTTAGGTAGACTAGGATATAGTAGAGCAGGCTAGGTAGAGTAGGCTAGGCTAGGCTAGGTAGATTAGGCTAGACTAGGCTAGGCTAGGCAGAGTAGGCTAGAGTAGGTTAGACTAGGTAGATTAGGCTAGGTTAGGCTAGGCTAGGTAGAGTAGGCTAAAGTAGGTTAGGCTAGGTCGATTAGGCTAGGCTAGGTTAGGCTAGGTAGAGTAGGCTAGAGTAGGTTAGGCTAGGTAGAGTACGTTAGGGTAGGCTAAGATAGGATAGAGTAGGCTAGGTAAAGTACGCTAGGGTAGGCTAGGCTAAGCTAGGCAAGGCAAAGCTAGGCTAAGCTAAGCTAGGCTAAGTAGGGAAAAGCTAAGCTAGGCAAAGCTAGAGTAGGTAAAACTAGTTAAATCTAGGATAAGCTAGGCTAAGCTAAGCAAGGCTAAGCTAGGCTCGGCTAGGCTAGGCTAGGCTAAGCTAAGCGAGACAAAGCTAGGCTAAGCTAACCGAATCTAAGCTAGGATAAGCTAGGCTAAGCTAAGCTAGGCTAAGCTAAGCTAGGCTACGCTAGGTTAGGCTAAGCTAGGCTAGGATAGGCTAAGCAAGGCTAGGATAAGCTAGGCTAAGTTAATCAAGGTAAAGGTAGGCTAGGTAAAACTAGGCTAAGCTATGCTAAGCTATGTTAGGCTAGAAAGAGTAGGCTAGGTAGAGTAGGCAAGAGTAGGCTAGGTTAGGTAGAGTAGACTAGGATAGGACAGAGTAGGCTAGGTAGAGTAGGCTAGGCTAGGCTAGGCTAGGTAGAGTAGGCTAGGCTAAGCAAGGTAGAGGATTCTATGATAGGATAGAGTAGGCTAGGCTAGGTTAGGCTAGGTAGAGTAGGCTAGAGTAGGCTAAGCTAGGTAGAGTAGGTTCAGCTAAGCTAGGCTAAGATCGGCTAGGCTAAGCTAAGCTAAACTAAGCTAAGCTAGGCAAGGCAAAGCTAAGCTAAGTTAGGCTAAGCTTGGAAAATCTAGGCTAGGCTAAGCTAAGCAAAGGCAAAGCTAGGCTACGCTAAGCGAAGGCAAAGCTAGGCTAGGCTAAGCTAGGCTAGGATAGGCTAAGCTAAGCTAAGCTAGGCTAAGCTAAGTTAAGCAAGGGAAAGCTAGGGTAATCAAAGCTATGCAAAGCTAGGCTAAGCTAAGTTAAGCAAGGGAAAGCTAGGGTAATCAAAGCTATGCAAAGCTAGGCTAAGCTAGGCTAGGCTAAGCTAAGCTAAGCTAGGCTAAGCTAAGCTAGGCTAAGCTAAGCTAAGCTAGGCTAGGCAAATCTAGGCTAGGCAAAGCTAGGTTAAGCTAGGCTAGGCTAGGCTAGTCTAAGCTAAGCTAAGATAAGCAAGGCAAAGCTAGGCTAAGCTAAGCGAAGGCAAAGCTAGGCTAGGTTAAGCTAGGCTAGGATAGGCTAAGGTAGTCTAGGTTAAGCTAGGCTAAGCTAAGCAAGTGAAAGCTAGGGTAGGCAAAGCTAGGCTAAGCTAAGTGAAGCAAAGATAGGCTAAGCTTAACCTAGCCTACTCTATCATATCCTAGCCTAGACTAGCCTACTCCACCTAGCCTAGCCTACTCTAACTAACCTAGCCTAACTTAGCCTAGCTGAACCTAGCATACTCTACCTAGCCTAGCCTAGACTAGCCTATTATATCTAGCCTAGTCTAGGCTAACCTACTCTACCTAACCTACTCTATCCTTTCATATCCTAGACTAGCCTACTCTACCTAGCCTAACCTACTCTATCCTAGCCTAGCCTACTCTACTTAGCCTAGCCTACTCTAGCCTAATCTACCTAGCCTACTCTACTTAGCCTACTCTATCCTATCTTAGCCTAACCTATCCTTCTCTACCCAGCCTAGCCTACTCTACCTATCTTAACTTAGCCTAGCCTAATCTACATAGCCTAGACTACTCTACGTATCCCAGCCTAGCCTAGCCTACTCTACCTAGCCTACTCTATCATGTTCTAGCCTAGACTAGCCTACTCTACCTAGCCTAGCCAACTCTAGCCTACTCTACCTAGCCTAGCCTAGCCTACTCTACCTAGCCTAGGCTAGGTAGATTAGGCTAGGCTAGGCTAAGATAGGATAGAGTAGGCTAGAGTAAGTTAGGCTAGACTAGGCTAAGATAGGATAGAGTAGGCTAGGTAGAGTAGGCTATGCTAGGCTAGGCTAGGTAGGGCAGGCTAGGCTAAGCTAGGCTAGGTAGAGAAGGCTAGGCTGGGCTGGGCCCGGTAGAGTAAGCTAGGTAGAGTAGGCTAGAGTAGGCTAGGCTAGGCTAGGCCCGGTAGATTAAGCTAGGTAGAGTAGGCTAAGT
Organism: Picea glauca; assembly: GCA_000966675.3. NCBI lineage: Eukaryota > Viridiplantae > Streptophyta > Pinopsida > Pinales > Pinaceae > Picea > Picea glauca. The sequence continues at coordinate 77 of JZKD02S1263956.1, read as the reverse complement.
TAGATTAGGCTAGTTAGAGTAGGCTAGGCTAGGATAGGATAGAGTAGGCTAGGTAGAGTAGGCTATGGTAGATTAGG
>JZKD02S1263922.1:178561-191228 GCA_000966675.3 Picea glauca | reverse complement strand
AAGAAGGCCTTTCAAAAACCGAGTGTACAGGGTCAATCCATGAATCCCTTCATTTTAACAAAAGTATAACATAAAATACATCTAACATAAAAGAACATACTCTGAATTATTGAGTTGTTGATAGGCCGAAAGACAAAACATACTTTAAAGTTAATTATTGAGTTGTTGATGTTAATTATTGAATTGTTGATGGGTACAAAAATAATTTAAAAAATAAAAAATGAAAAAAAATATCATATTTCTTTAATGTCTATTCATGGAGCTCTATCTTTCAATATTTCATTAACCAAACCTGGGCAATAGGTTCCAGTAGTCTCTATTATTTCAGCGGACTCCTTCCTGCCCCCGCCGTTTCAGCGGACTCCTTCCTGCCCCCGCCGAGGCAAAAACACGCCTCAGGTCACGTAACTCACCACTTCATCTCAACTACGCAGACCAACCAAATTACTGTTTCAAAAAGATGAGGAAATGTATGATCGGACTTTCTATATGTAGATTTTTCAATATTTTTCAAAAACTGAGACATAAAAATAAAAAAAATAGCTAAGCCTGTGTTTTAAGTAAGAAAGGTAGAAGTTCTTATTAATTCCTGTTATGGGATTATAGCAATGAGTTTGTCTTTAACCTGATATTTGATGTGACATTAATTTCTTTTTTACCATAAATTTGTGTTTTCAATGTAATGTTTAACATAGGAAAACAAATATATATTTTTGGATTGAAAAAAATATTTGTGTTTCTTATTTCTAATTGGTTGATAGAATTGAAGTGTTATTGCTCCCTTCACGTCTTTTAATATGTAAAATTAATTACATAATCAATAAATTTCACCACTCGCCACATCTAAATATAAAAAGTTGTACTATGTATTTATTATTATGCATTATTATACTTATATTATATTTATTATCTAATATATTATTTATTATTTATTATTATATTTATAATATATTTATTATATATTTATGAATATTATATTTCCATTCATCTTATGTTCATTATACATTTTGAATAATAAATAACCCTCAATTATTATCTTTTGACAAAAAATATCTATTACTTGTGCATTTAGTTATATTAAGTTTTATTGTTCAACATGTATTTCCCAACTAACTCACCCTTATTTATATAGATAACATATGTGACATGAAGAATCATATTTTTTTTAATTTTATTAAATTCGCCTATATTTACTACATATACCCATACCCATTTAATTCAAATGAAAAAAAATTATCACTTGAAAAATGAAATTGAGGGACTGGAACTGGGAATGGGAAATGAAACAGCTAAGAGGAAATGGAAAATGAAACAGATAAGAAGAAAGTTGCCCACCCATCATAGAAGGGAATCTGAAGGGCATCAAACACAGCTTACTCCATAACTATTTGCGAATTCAACAGAGCACGAAATGATCTTGCAAGTGCAATCAAATTCACCCACCATTTCAGCCTGGGCCTCATCTAGTCATCTTGCAAGTGCAATCAAATTCACCCACCATTTCAGCCTGGGCCTCATCTAGTCACTTGAGATCCCTCTACCACAAAAACAACCGAATTTTACTCATAATTGGGCGGAAGGGAAAGGATTAACAAATTTTCGAATTGTTTTTCTTATCAATTCCATCAAATTTGACAACTATGATTATAACGACAAACATCATTTATAATAACTTTATCCTTATAAAAAAATATATTACAAAATGAATTTTATGAGATTTTAATATATAATACTTATTCAAAATTAAATTTATTTTGAAAATAATACAATTATAAGATTATAAAAAAAAAAATCAACTTCTAATATCAATCTCCATAAATTAATAAAAAACAGATTAATCTTTTCAAATTAAAAAAAAAAATTGAGTATATAGCATTTTATATTATGTTAGTTCATGGAAAATAAAAGGACAAACAGATTTCTAATAATTTTAGAATTTTCTTAAATTATAAAATTAATCTTATCATTTCTATAAACTAAAAAATAATATATAATATAATATTTACTATTTTGTCATTTGTTAACATATAAAAGGAACTGATTGGAAAGATTTGACAATTAGTACTTTTCACTAACAAACCCTACCTCTTAGAGGGAAACCCATACAATTTTTTTCATAGCTAGGAACTTAACTTGACCTTAACTAAGCACAAACAGTTCATATGCCCTCTTCACCAATTTGCACATTCTCATTCATTGTGTAATTGTTCAATTGTTCTCAATACCTTATGACACTGTCAGAAAACTTAATCCTTACATTAAGGAAACCCTAAAATGGTACAGGAAAGTAGTCGTTGTTCTCAATACCTTATGACACTGGCAGAAAACTTAATCCTTACATTAAGGCAACCCTAAGATGGTATAGGAAAGCCATTGTTCTTCAAGAAGAGACTTTTGAATAATAATGTGAGGCTGTGATTAGCTAATGTAGTTTCTAATATAAATCTTATTGACATATGATAGTGTGTATCTATTTCTCTCCTAATTCAATTTGCACATAGACTTATACACCTCCAACATCTTTTTTCTTTTCATTTTTGATAGTATTTTTATTAACATATTTAATTTTATTAAATATTAATAAATACCTTAAAAAACTGACAAATCTTGTTAAATATTAATAAATATCTCAACAAAATTTGGTTAAAAATTGAAATATCTTTTTAATACATTTTTATTAAATAACAATTTTTATACTCCATATATATATATATATATATATATATATATATATAAATTTCATATCTAACATTTTTCTAATATCTCTATATATTGACTTGGTCAACAAAGTAAAATTCTTAGATCTCTTTCATACCATCTCATATGATATTGGTCAACAAAGTAAAGTTTTAATATCTTTTTCATACCATCTCATATGATTAACTTTCAAATAAGCTCAAATTCACAAATAATAATGTAAATTAATGAAACCAAAAAGACCTTTCTGAAACAGAGTCTACATGGCCATCCATGAATACCTTAGTTTTAACTAAAGTATAACATAAAATACATGTAGCATAATAGAGAAAGAACATACTTTGAAATTAATTATTAAGTTGATGGCAGCAAAGTAATTTTAAAAATGACACAGAAATATCAAATTTCTTCATATTTAAGAAGGTTTGTCTTCCCATGTTTCATTATCCAAACCTGGGCAATAGATTCCGGTAGTCTTCCGCTGCCTTAATAACTCACCAAGTCATCTCGACTTTGAAAACCAACCCAAACACTGTTTTAAAAAAAATAAAAAATGTATTATAGAGCTTTCTTTATGCTGTTGTTTCCAAGCATCTCTCCAAAACTGAAACACAAAAAATAGTTATAATTATATTTGCAATACCATCACATAATGTTCAAGATGTATTATCAAGAGATCCGTACCTTCTGCGCCTTTCGGGCAAGCGGATGCGGATGTATTATGAAGAGATCGGAGAGATCGGTACCTTCTGGGCCTTTTCGGCAAGTGGCTATACCTTCTTGTACCATTCACAGAACGGCTGCCCTGAACATTTATTCAATATAACAAAACTATTCTAAACTAATTTGATTTCAACGTAAAAGGTAATCTGGAGATTCGACAGTTGCTCTTCCTTCTCCTATCAAGAAATTATTGCATCAAAATACCATCTCATTTTATGAATATACAAATCAGAAATTAATGCCAATTAATGCATTAAACCTAAGCCTGTTTAAAACTGGGAAAAAAGGATTACACAAAATTAAAACCTAATCACCTTCAACATGGAACATATTTGGCTTAGGTGGCCCTATTGGTATCCCATTCCATGAATATACAAATCAAAAATTAATACATCAAACCTAAACCTATTCAAAACAGGGAGGAAAGGACTACACAAAATCAAAACCTAATCAACTTCACCATGTTAATACATCAAACCTAAGCCTGTTCAAAACAGGGAGGAAAGGACTACACAAAATCAAAACCTAATCAACTTCACCATGTTAATACATCAAACCTAAGCCTGTTCAAAACAAGGAGGAAAAGACTACACAAAATCAAAACCTAATCACTTTCACCATAAAACATGTTTGGTTTGGGTGGCCCAAGCAACTATCATATGTATGAATGTTGATACTCTCTCGTCTCCATGGCAAAAAGAACAAACACCCACAGACACATATACACACAAACTCAATTATGAAGGTTGAGTAAATAACCATGGGAGCTCAAATATGAAGCAACCAAGACAGATGGGGTTTCCAATTTACAATCTAGTGATCATTATTTATTTGTTATAATCCCAAACATGTTTTACAATCTAGTGATCATTATTTGTTTATTTATTTGTTATAATCCTAAACATGTTATACATAATAGTTTTATTATTGTTGATATAAATAATCCCTATTCAAAATTAAAAATATTCTTTTTAATAGCACATTAAGAAAAATATTATTTTTAATAGCACATTAAGATTATGTTGTACATGATAGCTTTAGTATTGTTCATATAAATAATCTCTATCCAAAATTAAAATTATTTTTAAAATAGAACTTTCTAATATCACATTAAGATTATGGAAAAAGAATTCAACTTATCATATTATTTTTTATAAAAAAAAGCATAGCATTTTATATTCTGTTCACGGACAAAAAAAAAATGGAAGGAGAAACAGATTTCTAATTTTAAGAAATCTTATAATTTCCCTAAACTAAAATAATCAATCTTATGATCTCCTTAAACTAATTTTTCTTACCATCTCTCTAAACTAAAAAAATCTCTCTAAACTAAAAATAATAATTTTCAGATTTTAAAAAATTAATCTTAAAATCTTCATAAAATAAAAAATTAATATAATGTTTTATGATTTGTTCATAAACACACGGAGAAAAAAGATTTTACAGAGGAATCGTCGTAGATCAAAGCTTTCCTCATACCCGGAAATCCATACAGTTTTCCATAGCGAGGAGCTCAACTTCGACCTTGCCGAGCACAAACAATTCAGACACCCTCTTCACCAATTTGCACATTCTCATCCATGGTATATTCGTTCTCAAAACCTAATCCTTACATTAAGGCATCATAGGCAACCCTATGATGGTATGCGAAGGCAGTTTTTAACAAATAGACTTCTAAATAATAATGTATGTGATGCTCTGATTAATAATGTATGTGATGCTGTGATTAGCTAGAATGTAGTCTCTTGTATAAATCTCACTAGCAAATGGCAGTATGTACCTACCTGACTCCATGAATTCAACCCTGTGGAGGATTGGATTGTACAACCCCATCACAATTAACCTGAAATAAGTGAATATATCTTCATTGTTGTTTCTTTCTCCTCCATGCCATCTCATGCGCGTAACTTGCAAACCAACCATTCATCGTTTCACGGATAGGAAGGGAAAGCCGCATGTAAATTCCTCAGACCAAAAAGGCCTTTCTGTTAACAAAAATATAACTTAAAATAAAAATAAAAATATACCATAAAATACAAAGATATTAACATACTTTGAAGTTAATTATTGAGTTGATCGGGCAGCAGAGTAATTTTAAAAATGGAAAAGAAAAAAATCATAGTTCTTCAAATATCTCTTCAGGGAGGTCTATCTTTCAATATTCATTATCCAAACCTGGGTAATATATCTCTTCAGGGAGGTCTATCTTCCAATATTTCATTATCCAAAACTGGGTAATAGGTTATGGTGGTCTCTGTTATTATTGAGTTGATGAGCAAAATAAAAAAATATTAACATGCTTTGAAGTTAATTATTGAGTTGATAGAACATAGTAATTTTAAATAATTTTAAAAATGGAAAAGAAAAAAACCATAGTTCTTCAAATATTTCTTCAGGGAGGTCTATCTTCCAATATTTCATTATCCAAACCTGGACAATAGGTTCGAGTGGTCTCTGTTACTTCCGCAGACTCGTTCCTGCGTTGGTGGAGGCAAAAACACGCCTGAGGTCACCACCACGTCATTGAAACTCTGCGGACCAACCCCACCACTGTTTCAAAAGGATGAAAAAATGTATTATCGAGTGTTATTTATGCTCCTATTAAGCATCTCTCAAAAACTGAAACCCCAAAATGAGTCATAATTATATTTGCAATACAATCACATCATGTTCAAGATGTATTATCAGCCTTGAAAAAAGAAATGCACGACGGGGCGTGCACGCACAGGTGGCACATCATTAAAACAAACCTAGTCTTACGATTAAACATCCAGTAGGCTCGTCACATGTTCAAGTATAAATGAAACACTTATAGCACTAAAAAAGGGAGATGTGTACCTTTTGCGTCTTTTGAGCAAGTGGCTATACCTTCTTGTACCGTTCATAGCACGGCTGTACTGAACATTCATTCAATAAAACAAAACCTCATTCAGCTACTTGATTTCAGTTACCCATTGTTCCGAAAACGCAGAACTCTCTAATAATATGATACAGAGATATGAAAACAAAACCAAAAAAGTAATATACGGCAATGCAAAGAAACAATAACAGAACCAATATGAAAAAGGAAATCAGCTTAAAAGGTAATCTGGAGATTGGACAGCTGCTCTTCCCTATCGGGAAATTGTTACATCAAAATCCCATCCCATTCCATGAATGGACAAATCAGGGATTAATGCATCAAACGTAAACCTGATCAAAACAAGAGAATTATTACATCAAAATCCCATCCATGACAAATCCGAAATTAATGCATCCATTATTCAAAACAGGAAGGAAAGCACTTCACAATCAAAACCTAATCACCTTCAACATTGAACATGTTTGGTTTGGGTGGCCGCTACAACTTCAGATGTATATAAGAATGTTGGTGCTCTCTCTCTCCGGCATCACAATACAAACAAACACACAGAGACGGACATATACAAACATACACACACCTAGCACTGCACAAACATTCATACTCACAAAACAAAAAACGACCAGGAGCGCTCCACACAACATTACCACAAAACTGCGGGACGGAGAAAGAGAGCAGAGACAGAGAGAGCAATGGAAACATTTTATATCCATGATCCAGTAGTCTCATAAAAAGCAACGGTTAGGTTGAGTATTTGTCCCGCCGCGCCGTCCAATTCCATTTGAATTTTCCGTTGATAAGCACAAACCTAACCGCAAAATATGCCATTCTTTTCCGTGAGATTTTATATGTTCTCCCTCTCAAATTTTATCCTGTTTACATTTCATATACCATGTTTATATTTCCCATTTTTAATGTACACATATAATGTAGCACAATTCGAGCTGCGGTGAGACACGAGCTGGAGAATGGATTTTTGAGATCTTCACCAATGGAAAACGCCTACTCAGCGTTTGGATTTTTCCCACCAATTCTGACGTTACATCGAACCGGTATATATTATTTTTTTTATAAGAGTTCATTTCCGGCCAACTGGGACGTTACATCCAACCGGTGTATATGTTTTTTTATATTTATTTTTTACTCAAACGCAACATCAAAATGACAGTTACGTCTAACCACAAATTATGTATTGCTTTGCTGGCAAAGGTTAAAATAAAAACCATGGAAATGATAGTGACTGCAGATCGCTTCGTTGGCCATGATTAAAATGAAATGCACACATGGAAAAATATAAAATAAATGTTTAAAAATGAATTCTATGAGGAACATTCTTCACTTAAAAAAAATGAAAAATAGGGAAAGCTAGTGGTCTAATGGTTAAGAATTTGTATTTTTTTAGAAGGTCACAATTTTACACTTGCATATACTAATAAACTTAGGAATCAAGATGATTGTTCTATTAGGTTACATTTATAATATCATAGGAAATCTTGTTGGTTTGCTATTCTAATATTATTTATTAGTTTGTTAGTTTAGTTTGGTTTATGGTTTTTATTTATGTGATTCTTAAGATTTAGTGATTGAGATTAGACATTATGTATACATTTCCATAATGTATACATTAAACACCTTGGTTTTCCATAATGTATACATTTGCAACTCAAATATCAGTTTCAATATACCATTAACTACAAGGGAATGGAGCCTCCAAGTAACATAATAGTTGATTAGTTGTGGTGTGAGTATGTTTGTTGCTAACTTTCTCCTTTCCCTTTATGCAAAACCTCCCATTCATAGTACTCCATAATACCCCTTTCACATGTCTTTGGAAAATGGTCCATACATTATAACTAACATCTTTGTTGGACAGAAAACCCTAGCATCATGGATTTGGTTCTAGGATGGGGGCGATCCCCCTTTTGATGAAGATGTGGTCAATTTTCATGCCCTTGGTGTGTCTATGAGGGTTACAGGGTTACATAGTCAACAATCTAGGTCTTTAATGCCCATATATCCTCTACACCAAGAGAACTTCTCAATGCTCACATATTTTGTTAATGAATCTGTAACATTCTTCAAAGTGTCCACCTTCATAATAGGAAGGTCCTCTCTTGTGTTTTGAGGCCTCTTTCATGGCCCCTTTTCCCAAGAAGTTTCTTGTACGTTCTAAGTTATGGGTTTCCTCTAACGACAATGCCCAAGGCTTTAAGACACATCCTTATTACTCAAAACCTCTTCATAGAAATTTAATGCCTCATTCATGAAGAGGTCTTGTGTGGTGATTTGATTCCTTGTTCATGGCCCTTAAGCACTAGAAGCTTTCACCTTGAGGGCTCGGGTCCCATGTTTCCTCCTTCAACCATGGTCAAGGCCTCAAGAAACATCCGTTGGCCTTGGGGTAATCCATAGTACCCCATTTTTTCTACAACATATTATATCAAAATAATCATAAAATAATATATTCAAAACCAATTATAAATTAGTTCATTTATGAGATTTCAAGATATAAATAAATTATCCCTAGACGATGGAACAATTAAAATAATGTGACAATGGAACAATTAAAATAATCCATTATTGGGATCTCACTAATCAGTTCTCTACAAAAGCTCTTCGTTTCTTAATTGAGACAACATTCCAAAACTTAAATTACAACTTTTAGTCTAATGAAAATGTTGAAAGACAACATTTCCAAACTTAAAAGTCTACAACCAAATGGTTCTCCCCAAACGTTTTTATTTTCTTAATTAAACATTTTCACAATATACATTATAGAAATGAAGTATGGGCAATGGAGTTAGTAATAATTTTGTGAAAATCATGGAAAATGTTAGAGATGTAAAAATATGTGATTAATGAATATAAACATTCTTGTTTTAACAAATAGTCCAAATGTTTTGTAACAAATAGTCCAAATGTTTTGTAATGACCTTTTCATTTGGAATAGTTCTTTGCAAACATTTAGAATTTTTCTATCATTTCATTCTAATGCTATTTTCTAATTAGAAAGAAATCACCACAAATTTCTTAGAAAATTAAAACATACTACATTTAACAAAAGCCCTGAGAGTTATCTCAAGAAGTCATGAGCTAGACATGAGATCTTCTCCCCCCCTCCCAAAGTAGGGGAGGTGTAATGTCCCCATTTTTGGACATTATTATGTTACAGAGTGTTATGCTTACCAAAGTAGTCAGAGGGGGGTGACAACGACTTCAGGAGATATTGAGGGGTTTTATTGGGCCTGACTTGCATCGGTCATCATATTTCATCATCAGGATCCATTCCACGCAACTTGGATTTGGTTCCGTTGTATTCCGAGGATTTCTGTAATTTTGAGTTATTATGAGTCATGTTTTAATTAATTCCACTAAGAAGGTCATATTGGGCATAATACTTAGAGAAACCTCTTAGTGTAAAATTTCATCAAAATCGGGAGGAAGAGCACTACAGTATTAGATGATGAGAAGTGACTTTCAGTGGCCGGAGAAGCCATAGGACGAATAAATAACTTCTTAGAGGCAAAAAGGCCAATTAATTAGTAAAGCGAATTAATTAAAGAATAATAAACGTAAAGTAAAAGTCACTTGGAGGGAAAAGGTGAATAGGGGGGGATAAAAGAGATATAGGGGCCTTTATTCTCTCATTATGTTGATTATCATTTTGATGTCTGGCTTCTTGCTGGAGAGCCCATGATACTTGGGGGTTTTGAGGGTTTTGACCAAAAAAACCCTAGAGATCAACTCGGTGGTGAAAGATCCCACCTTTCCTGATCCAAGCTTGGCCAAGGATGTGAAATATTCCTCCCTCGCCATTCTACATCAGTTCATATCTGTCTCATTTACTCATTGTGCAAGTAGGGCGCACATTGCACGAGCTTCCAGAAGGTTGGGCGCACCATCTGAAAAAGGAAACACTTGATTTTTCTTGTGGAGGTCAGATACTCAGGGAAAGTTTATTCAGGAGTGATTGTCATCTCCCTAGAATCCTTTTACATCAGTTTCTGAGGGCTTTTGTCTTGCATAATTATTTATTTCTTCAGGAGGGCGCATTGGTTGAAGGAATGTGCAATATTTCTGGAGGAGGATGTGAGATAGAGGGTTTTCTCAGGGGGTTTGACCCCAAACTTGTTCCACAAGTGATATATTGGTCCCAATCTACAGTTTGACAGTATTTCCAGGAGATTTGGAGGCCATCTTCAAGGAGGCCAAAATATTAGTCTATTACAGCCAGTGAAGGCGCATTTTGCTAGAGAAGATAATCACCTACATCAAGGAAAAAGGTTGGAACTTGGAGATGTTTTGTATTCGTCTTGGGAGGGATTTTGGACACCAATATATTCATCTTCTATTGTATGTTGTAAGCATGATAAACCACACTTATCATTCTTCTATCTATGATCCAGATCTACTCTACTATTGTATGGAGGTTAGCTATCTATGATTAATAAAATTAGATCTAAGGTATTTGTGGCTATCTATTGTGTTATATCTTGTTGTGAATCCATTGTTTATATATATATATATATATATATATATATCATTTAATTGTTGCAAACACAATCAAAACCATAATAATAAACCCTAACGCAACTCAAGAAGACAAATCTGCAAAGTGTTTGACGAAACACCACAACCAGAAAACACATAAAACCCTCAATGTTCCAAGCAATATTGGTTGGGAACATTACAGTGGTATCATAGTGAATTTCCTTCGCCAGCTTGTGATATAAATTGATGAGCTATATGAGAGATGGAGTTTGTTGATTTTGTAAAGGAGATCATATATTGTAATGAGGAATATCAAGCCCTTAGTGATACATTCTGAGCTCAAGTGACATTCCAATAGTTTGTATCCATCAAAAATTCTAGGTGGAGCAAATATGAGTTTACGCATTGGGTCAAAAGTATGGAAAAAATCAATTATTGGTTCAACATAGAAAAAGAAAACAGAGCCAAAGAAGGCAAGGAGTTAGATACATCACTACCAACTAGTATATGTAAGGAAACACAGATTGAACCTACACCCATTAGGAGCAAGGAAATTTTCTATAGTTGCAAAGTGCCTTGGGATCCAGATCATAGATGCAGGGATAAAGGGAAGGTGCACATTGTTAAGGTGCACTACAATAGTGAGGATGAGGAGATGCATGAGGATGCAACCATAGATGTCTATTTAGAGCAGTATGATGAGGCCAATGATTCCTACGCATCTGATGGATATTTGGACAAACATGATGATAGTCCATGTTCTTTAGATTCCCTATCAGCCAGTGTTGATGACTCAACACTTCATCATAGTTGTTACTGTCCTTATATACACCTACAAACATGGAGAAGTCTCCAACCCACTTGGTGTGTCCTTGGAGGCACAAGCCTAAATCCAGACCCACTGTCACCCCGATCAAGACTTCTTCCGTCTAGGCTCACACCTAGGGAATCCAAGGGGGGTAGACCCTATTTAACTATGTTAAGTTTTAATTAATGATCTAGGAGTTAATTCAGTTTTTTATTAGGGAGACCCAACCCAATGACAAGTAGACAAATGCAAATGCAATTTTGAATGACAGACAAGCCTTTTCTTTAGCAATACAATAAATAGACCAGTGCCTAAAATATACCCAATTTTTACTTATACAGAAGTGCACAAAATATACATTTAGAATAGAAAATAAAACATGAAATATCTGTACAATGAATCAAATAATGAAACAACTATTTCCAAATGAATAAAGAATTCTTTCAACCCAAAAACAATGATGCGTCAATACATATAAATATCCACAATGAAAGATATTGTTGAAAAGTAAATAACTTGAAATTGAAGATTGCTTGGAAAGTAAAATTGCATGGAAAGTAAATTGATTGAAAATAAAATTGCACAACTTGGAAAGAAAGATTGCTTTGAAAGATAAACTTGAGATACCAATGTTGTGAAAGTTGTGTTGGTTGATTTTATCAAGTTTTAGGTCTCTCTTGAATTAGGGGGAATTAAGTGTGATAAATACAAGCCTAAACTATGTGACTACCCTGAATCCCTGTCCCTTCAACCAAAAGGAAGTGTTGGGTGCTCAAGAAGAAAGACAAACAAGGTCCTTCCCTCACTCCATAGGTCAAATACAGAATGCTTGGGTGCTCAAGAAAGGAGGACACATAGTTTCGTGAAGTCGTCCTCGACTTCAACCCCTTGTAGCCTTCCAAGACACCCCTTTTGATGGTAGAAGTAATAAACAGATTGAGTGCCTAATTAATCTAGCCACACACACCTTTTTCCCTTTCTTAGCTACCCAAGATCAACAAAGTGGCAAGGGGAGGAAATATGGGGCAAAAGGCGGGGCACAAATTCAATTACTTCCCAAACAATAAATTAATTACACTTGCCTTCAC
>JZKD02S1263922.1:23561-40003 GCA_000966675.3 Picea glauca | reverse complement strand
GCTTTTACCTTCTGATCCTTTAGCCCCTTCTTCCCACGAGATAAGGTGCAATCCTAAAAAAAAGGTCAACCCAATGTATGGAAAAATGGAATGCAATAGGTGGGCGGGAAACAAGATGGAAAAGTGGTACTATGACGGGAGTGGACGATGGCTTTTCAAAATGTCCCCCCAATGGCAAACCAAAACCTATAGACACAGGCTTTCCAGGGCACCTTGTCAATCCCCCCAAACATGGTCAAGTGGGCAAGTGTAAGATCCAAGCAGTTGTTAGAAATAAAAGGAATCAGATGCATACATTCAATGGTTTTGATGATCAAAGTGACACATACCATGATACCTAGACTAATTACCTCATGGAGCAAGAACCTTCTCTGACACAAGACCAAGCCGATGGTGGTGGATGCTACTGCTGCTGACAAGATAAAGATGATGGAAGAAAGAGAAGGTGGGCCCTCCAGGGCCATGCTAAATTCAATCTCGCTCTCGGTACTCCATGTCTAGGACCTATGGGCCTCGAGACATGATCTCCTAGTTATCCCTGAAAGTGGGGGATAACATCTAGCTCCAACTCGGAGACATGTTCTCATCGTAGAGTGCATGAGAACCTCAACATCTTTGGCATAACTTGCTGACCTGCTTGATATCAATAGAAGCATTAGTAATGAAATTGGGGTGGTAATGCCACCCCAACATATATATATGTATAGACTGAAAAAGACAATCACAAGTACGAATGTGAAATCAAACTACTTACCTGTACTTACCTATTGGTTGGATGTTGGGTGTAGTCAAACAACCATTGAAGCCAATCCAACAACGTCCCACAATACCTGCCTTTGTGCTTCATCATAAACCAAAATAGTGATAAATCAAGCACAAAAATGTCATGGGTTAGAATATATATCATATCATCGGAGATCAGAAAGTCTAACTCATGGAGGCGGGTGGGAGGGATAAAATGATGCCAAGACACCCCCTCAGGAGCGTGCTCAATCCATCTCAGAAATGGATCGTGAAAAGTCAAAGTTTCAAAAGACCGACTCGAGGAATTTCAACGCTGGCTACCTTGGACGTTTTCACAACTCGAGGCCTAAGAAGGGATTAGCAAAAACTTAAAGGATGACTGACCATTTCTCAAGGGAAGGCTGGAAAACTGTGATAATAAGCTCCTTCTTGAGGTACTCAACTTTCCCCTAAAATCCAGAATGAGGTTTTGTCTTACAGGAGGCTTGGGATAAGGGACATGTTTCCAAACCATACCTTCAGTGACATAGCGAGGTAAAGTGATCAAAGGGAGGTGGAAAATCTTATCACAAGTATCCTGCTTCAGGGAGGTAACTTCCTCATTTGTATCAAGATCTGAGCTTAATGATGGTTGATAATTTTCTTTATAGAATAAATCCAAATGCTCAGAAAAACAATCATCAAAGTCCTCAAGGTATGACCGAAAATTATTAGGAGAGCATGGTATCAAGTCATCCTTGGGTGTTTGAATAATCATGTCATGTCGTTGTTGCCAAATTCTAAACTTCTTATTAACTTCAGCAAAATGCAACTTTTGAAAATGACCCTCAATGTCGTAAATGGGATCCCCATCATATCCAATCACATCCCATTTACGTTTCCCATTATGTATGAACTCATTAATATTATCAACAAAGCCATCATTTTCATCATAAAATGAAGGGTTTAAAACTTCTACACTTTCCACATCATAAGATAGAGAATCATTAAAAATTTGGGAAGGGAAGTAACTCACCTTGCTCACTTCTTCCTGTGCAGGAGCTTCAAGTACTCGGATGTCTTCATCAAATGGAAGAGCTGCCTCTATATTTTCTAGTTTGCCCGAAGGCTACATTTGTTCTTTATTGTTTGAGTCATAGAATAAGGTATCATCAAAAATTTCGAAAGGAAAGTAACTTACCTCATTCTCTTCTTTTTTTGCAGGAGGAATAGGATCTTGTAGAGCTTCGTCGGATGGAGGAATGGTTACTGGTGCTTCATCCTCATAATTCACTTTTCGAGTTATATCTTCACTGCATTCTATTGAATTATGGGAGAGATCTTGCTCCTCTTCAAGGGGTTGGCAAAGTTCTTTATAAATCTCGTCTTTTATATCAGAGGATTCTTGGTATTGATCATGATACACTTTCCTGAGATCTTCTACAATCTCAGTGGTGAATCCTTTGTCATCTAAGGCTACCATGAGATTTTGAAGGACATATTCATACATTTCGCAATGTGGCTTGGTAAATTCTATAAACCTACTGATGAGGTGTATGAAAGATGATATACCCTTGTCTTTGCGACAACCCTTAAACCAATCTTGTAAGTAGGAGGGACGAGTGAGTAAGAATAATTTTATAAGGGCATCCTCTCCTCCCAAGTCTATCTCGCTTAAATACTCCAAAAATTTTACGATGTGAGGAGTTGGGAGGCCCAAAAAAGTTGGAGAGTTGTTTAGCCATTTTGTATCAAAGTAATTTGGGTATCCTTGAAAACTTCTGAAATCAATACTCGGATACATTTGTTCCCAGTGTGCCATGATCCCATAACTTGGAAATATCAYAGATTTGAGAATAAGGTGGCACCCCTGGAAAATATTAGTGGAGTCGCCAGATAATTTGCCAGAAACTATCAAAGGATAAGGGAAAACACCCTAAGTGGAGTCGCCAGGTAAGCTTGTAAGAATAAGACTCTCTGAGGCAAGGCTTACTGAAAAGTGTTGTCTTGAGGAGAATTGACTCAGTGTTCCTTGGCAACGGCACCAAAATGTTATCGCACAGTTTGTAGAAGGGATAAAAGGTTGAAGTTTTAAGGCCAAACTGGCGTAACAGGAACCAATGCCACCCAATGTCACCACAATGGGATAGTTCTTTCTCTTTAAGGAGGTAAGACCCAGGGGAGATGTCCCTGGTGACCTGGGGTTTTGAGAAGGCAGAAGGATAATAAGACAAGGATAAATTCCCCCTCACAAATCACCACCAAGCAGATAGTCCAGCCAAAGGCAAATTAAAAGTAAACCCCCAAAGATATACCTGCTTGGAACAAAGAAACAACAAATAATATGTGCAAGCTATATTTCAATGGGTTAGTACTTCATAGAATAGATGACTATCTGAATAACATATAAGCAATTTGGTAATAAATGTTGACGAAGTCAATGTTTATCAATAGCAATGAAAATTGTAACACTTCACCAGTAAATATTGAGACAATATGGCGTTCAAAGTGAAAGATCAACACTTTATTAAATTTGTGCCTAAATTACCATTCAATTGCTCAATAAACAAAATGCTTGCTACACCAATGATGTAAATAGCTAAAATTGACGGCAACACTTAGGGTTAGTAGGTTATTTAGACTAGGGTTAATGAAGTTAGGGTTTCAATTCAAGGTTTTGAGAGTGTTTATATCAAGTCCACTTCAACACATGAGGTCTCTCTGGATCAGTGCCTTAGGGGGTAAAATGGAGTCAATTAGTAGAGGACACAAAAGCTGAAGGAAGCCAAAGGGAAAGATGGCTAGTTGATTAATGAAGCATGAAACCAAGAAAGAAAGTCTAATGAGGGAGAGTGTTGCTACAGTAAGGCTCTTTCATCGAACCTAAGAAGGAAAACAACCCTAAGTGTAGATAACCTAGGCCTAGGACATCTCCTCCTTCTTGAGTTCTAGATGGTACGGCTAGCAAAGGGAGGAAGGGAAAGGAGTATAGCTATGGCTAGGCTCTCTCTTCCTTTTTCAATGGCTAAAAATTCCTCTTAATGGGGACATGAGACAAGGACCTACTTGTGTGCTTGTCACCTAGGGTTTTATTCAACAAATTATAAACATATGCAAGAAAATAAGACTACAACCATTCATTTAAGAAGTTTTGCAGAAAAAACACTTACATATCACCAAGAAATAGCATGCAAACCCTAGTTGTAACACCTTCCACCAAGAGAAAAGCCAAGATATGCCAAAAATGTCTTCCTTCAACAAGTGTGCCTCACCAAAATAGCCAAATACCCAAGAGGGTGCAAATTTTAGACCTCCTTATGGAGTGAATGAGTTGTGATAAAAAAATGAAGGTAAAAATCCCTCATTTATACCATTCCATGACCTAATTTTACTTTTTAGGTCATGTAAAAGGCCGACAAGGCCAAAATACCAAAATCATACTGTTTTACATTAAATTGTCAAATTAAAACCCTATGTGAGACGAAAAGAGATAAAAATCCCCTCTAAGGGGGATGTTAGCCCCTTCTAGGGCAAATGAAGCATCCTTGAGCAAGATGTTAGCCCTCCTTGGGCTTCTCCAACCTGCCACACGTGCCACTGTTGCCCACCCTGTCTCCCAAGCCGTCCATGATGTTGGATGACGTCACGGTCACGACGGTGATGTCCTAGGCCTTCCACGGCCAACATTCCACTGAAAACGGGCCATCCCCCCTGAGTCAAGCTCTGTCGGCGTGCCTCTGATGGAACGTCCTCTTCTTCTCCGGTGGAAAGCCCTTGATCCATATTTAATCTGTCTCTGCATCCACCTGATGGGCTCTTCAGCCCCATGGAGGTTCAAACTGATCATCTCCCCATGTGCATCGGTCCAAATGGTAGTTGTATGTCGGGCATGGTCCTGCACATCAAAAGCTACACCCTCCATGGGCTCATCAATCACAAGGATCATAGCAATGGAAATCACATCTTATCATCAATATTATTAAACATGTGCATAAAATCCCTAATACATCAGTTAACAGCTCAAAGACGTTACACAAGCCTGCAATACAAGTCTAGAGAAAAGGATAAGGTGTCCTATTGGGCTAGTGTCCGCAGAAGAAGGAAAGTTCCCGGAAGAAACCTCATCCAAGCCATGTAAGTGGGTGATGTGATTAGGGGATGTCCAAACATGTGGCTGCAATGTGGTCTAAGGATGCAAAAATGTCACCTGTGGGTGCGTTTGTAGAAGGCGAGCTGTACCTGTCGTGGATGCATTTTTTCCAAGCCCATTCTTGCCTTTTATTCTTGATTCTTTTATTCTTTTATCTTTCACTTCTTTTTTGTTCAAGAGCTAATTAAAGGACACTGCCCTGGCGTGGTGATCAGTGGTGACATCATTACCCACAAGTATTTTCACAGAAATGAGAAGGTTGGCTCGTGATGAGACCCCCTTTCCCTTGGCCATGCAACCAAGAGTCACTGCCCTGGCATGGTGACTAGATAATGGCAATGTCATATTGTTAGATACCCATGGACCTAATAGGTTGGCTCGTTATGAGACCCCCTATCCTCTGGTTAGGCCTTGTTTTATTATTTTTCCGGGTCCCTCTTGTTTCTTGTTGAGAAGCTTTTTATTGCTTTCTCGGTGATCCCTGGGCGAAGCATCTCGAGGTTTTAATTTTAGGCTTTTATCTTTTACCAGCTTGCTTTTACCTTCTGATCCTTTAGCCCCTTCTTCCCACGAGATAAGGTGCAATCCTAAAAAAAAGGTCAACCCAATGTATGGAAAAGTGGAATGCGATAGGTGGGCAGGAAACAAGATGGAAAAGTGGTACTATGACGGGAGCGGACGATGGATTTTCAAAATTTCCCCCCAATGGAAAACCAAAACCTACAGACACAGGCTTGCTAGGGCACCTTGTCAATCCCCCCAAACATGGTCAAGTGGGAAAGTTTAAGATCCAAGCAGTTGTTAGAAATACAAGGAATCAGATGCATACATTCAATTTTTTTGATGATCAAAGTGACACATACCATGATACCTGGACTAATTACCTCTGGAGAAAGAACCTTCTCTGACACAGGACCAAGCCAATGGTGGTGGATGCTACTGCTGCTGACAAGATAAAGATGCTGGAAGAAAGAGAAGGTGGGCCCTCCAGGCCCATGCTAAAGTCAATCCTGCTCTCGGTACTCCATGTCTAGGACCTATGGGCCTCGAGACATGATCTCCTAGTTATCCCTGAAAGTGGGGGATAACACTCTTCTTTGCTGGAAATGAAAATTCAAAAATCTACCCTGTGAAGTGGTTGTTGTGCCAACTTTCTGACTTGCTAAAATATCTTTGCTTCTCTTAACTTAGCTTTGATACCATGTAAAATTTTCAGACCCCAACCCAGTTTCAATTTCGCTGATTTTTCAGCCAATGCTTAATGCCCAAACCCAGTTTTATAACAACAAATAAAACTTAGCAGAAAATAATTTCAGAACTGAAACATTAGGATTCTGAACATCATTTATAACGCATAAATAAAATATCAGCAACACATAAAACTCATAAAATATTGACACAGATATTTTAGGCCTAACAACGACCTTGGAAAAACCCACAAGGGGAAAACCAGTGAGAGAGGGAGATTTTTATTATTTAGGAGCTTTAGAGAAATTATGTTACAGCATGTTCATCTTCTGAAATTTAAATGACAAACTTATCTCGATAACCGTGCCAACTCTTCACAGAGGAAAATGAGCAAAACTCCACAAAACTCTTTCCAGAATTTTCTGCAATTAATTACAGGTCTTCTCCTTGATTTCTGTGCCTCCAAAATGTTGTATAGTCACCTCAAAATTTGTGCCAACAGTCTTAGCCCAAAACAGTACAATAAATGTTGTACGACCACCTTGGGAAACATGCCAAAACTTCCAGAAAATAGCACAACGCCTTCACCTCGATTTATGTTCCTGAATAACAATCGGACGGACCGTATGGAATCCGTAGAGTACGAACTGTACTATTTTCCTCAGTTTCCGTGCCTTTTTCCTGTTATATGGAATTCGAAAATCCGTACAGTACTCCCTCTCTGCTCGGATTGTACATTGCATCGATTTCTATGCATGCTTTGCTTGTTGTACGACATGCTCTATCCGTATAGTGTGACCTGCATTCAATGTTGTTCTTGCTGCTTCAATTTCTGTGCTAGATAGAAGCCTTGGGATGCGTGCCTTAGTTTTGCAAAAGTGGCCTCTTCTCAAGCTCGAAAATGCTCTCTCTCTTTCTCTCTCAACAATGAGCCAACAACCCAACAATGGGTGCGTCCTCCAACCCTAATCGACCTCATGAGGTAGGTGAGGAGTTTCTTAATCCAACGGTTGAGATTGGATTAGATGAGTGGTTGAGATTGAGTGTCTCTTCACTCACCCTCACTAAAGTCATAAAGTGACCTTTTAATTTGCATCTCACAAATTAAATGACTAGGGCCCACATTAGGCACTTTCTCACTCCTTAGGCACGTAGGTGATGAGAAACACTTGCCTAGGTACTTTTTAATTAAAATTTTAACAACTGCCACTGCACATGTCTTACCTAGCGGATGATGTATTGCTTCCCAAAGAAGGGAAGATTGGAACTTGGATTTGGTGGAAGGTCGTGAAGATAAATGCGAAATTGGAGTTTCTAGTGATCTGTGTGAAATCGATTTGCTTCAAATTTGCTTCAGAGTGGCGGTGGAAAGGTAAATATTAGTGTGGCTATTTATTATTTTTTATTACAGTTCCTTTTATCGCATTTGGATCAGGTGGAAAGGAGCATCTAGTTCCTATTTTTTATTGCAGTTCCTACATAGCCTTTCCTTCAAATGATCTCGAATACCTTTGAGAGGGAAATTGAGGTGCAATATCTTCACACCAAACAGATCACCTAGCAAATTGAGTGCAGTTGGTCACCTAGAAAATCGCCCAACAGATTGCTTGCAAGATCTACCTTTGAAAACTCAGGTGACATAGTAGGCTGAGAGTACCCTCTTCGGTATCTGCATGGTCACATATGTGCCAACATGTGGCCCAAATACCTTCATCCACCTCTTTTTAATATGTTGGTTCTTCCCCATTAACTTAATATATCCACCATTAAAGGAAATGATAGGTTTTGAATTTCAATGTCTCCATCATTATTCATAAGCTTCTCTGTTGCGATCTGATTTGCAACATCAATGATTTGCATGTGTTGGATCTGTGAGCACAGCTACACACATAAGGTAGAGAAGAGACTACCATGTGGATCTCTCATATCAGATCTACAAGATATCAAACAAATAAAAAAACCCACAACGATTTGATGCGTTGAGGCAGCAAGCGCCCTTGTGGTATAGTGGCAGGCATGAGCACTAGATGGTGCCGTGAACATGGCAAGAATGAATCGATCTACAATTGATTGTGGCGGCTAAGTATTGTTATCATATAGTTTGTAGCAAGGATAAAAGGCTAGATATTGGAGAGGCAAATTGGTGTAACTGGAACCAATCCCACCCAATGTCACCTTAATGGGATGGTTCTTTCTGTTTAGGGTGGTAAGGCCCAGGGGAGACGTCCCCGGTGACCTGAGGTTTTGAGAAGGCAAAGGATTATAATACAAGGATAATTCGCCCCCCCTCACAAGTCACCACCGAGTAGATAGTCCGGCTAAACAACCAATAATAAAGTAATTCCCCCAAAAGAGATACACCTTCCTGAGACGAAGCAACAATAAACTGATTTATGCAAGCTTTCTCAATGGGTTAGTACTTCATATAAATCAATGACTATCTGATACACATATAAGAAATTTGATAATAAATATTGACGAAGTCAATGTTTATAAAATAACAATGATAGGTATGTCACTTCTTCAATAAATGTTAAAACGATATGGCATTCAATGTAACAAATCAACACTATATTCAATTAATGCCTTTAAACCACCATTCAATTGCTTACAAAGAGAATGTTAGATGCACAAATGATATTATAGCAAGGGATGACGACAACAATAGGTTAGTTAGGTTAGTTTCTAAGCTAGGGTTAGTAGTTAGGGTTTGATTCAGAGTTTTGAGTATTGTTGTGATCAAGTTCACTTCAAAACAAGAGGTCTTTAGATCAGTGCCTTAGGGTTAATGGAGTCAAAAGTGAAGGACAAAGGAGCTAAAGGATCAAAGAATAGTACGGCTAAGGAATAGAGGGAGAAGCTTTGAGGTGTTGCTAAAGCAAGGCCTCAAAGTCAAAACCCTAGGGGAGAGAGGCTCACCTTGGTGTAGGGGAACTAGGCCTCAGTGTTCTCTCCTCCTTCCTTAACTCAATGGAAATGACGGTTAGATGAAAAAATAGCAATAAACCAAGACAAGAGGGTTTGGAAGGCTATGTGTTGCTACAACAAGGCTTCATCTTCAAACCCTAGGGGAAAAACGACTCTTCAAGGTGTAGGGGAACTAGGCCTTGAGACGTCTTCTCCTTCTAGGCTCAGAAAACAAAACGGCTAGCAAAGAAGAAGTAGGGAAGAGTGTAGCTACGGCTAGGCTGTTTCTCTCTTCTAATAATGGCAAAAAGTCTTGACAGGGACATGAGACAAGAACCAATGATGTGTTCTTGTCACCTAGGGTTTATGCAACAAATTTATAACATTAAATTCAAGAAATAACAATACAATCGTTCATTTAAGAAGTTTTGCAGAAATTCACTTACATTTCACCAAGAAACATCATAGCAAACCCTAGTTGTAATACCTTCCATAAATAAAATGCCAAGAAATGCCAATATGAATCCAAAAATTCCTTCCTTCAACAAGTGCGCCTCCCAATTTCAGCCAATAACCCAAGAGAGGGCGCAAATTTCAGACCTCCACTATGAGTGAGTGTGAGATGATCTAAAAATGAAGGTAAAAATCTTTCATTTATACAGTACCATGACCTAAATTTACATTTTAGGTCATGAAAAAGGTCGACAAGGCCAAAACACTAAATCATATTGTTTTTACATTAAAATGTCAAATTAAAACCCTAATCAAGCTGAAAAGAGACGTCAAGCCTCTAAGGGAGACGTTAGCCCCTTCTAGGGAAAATGGAGCATCCTAGAGCAAAATGTTAGCCCTTCTTAGGCTTCTCCAACCTGCCATACCTGCCAATATTGCCCAGTCTACCTCCCAAGACGTCCATAAGGCTGGATGACGTCATGGTCATCATGGGTGACATCCTAGGCCTTCCAAGGCCAACGTCCCACTGGAAAAGGGCCAATCCCCCTAAGTCAAGCTCTGTCAGGGTGCCTCTGGTTGATTGTCCTATTCTTCTCCGGTGCAAAGCCCCTGATCCATCTATGTCCTGTATATGCCCCTTAATGGAGTCTCAACATCCATCTGATGGGCTCTTCAGCCCCATGGACGTCCAAACTGATCATCTCCCCATGTGTACCAGTCCAAAATGGTACTTGTCTGTCGAGCATGATCCTGCACATCAACAGCTACGCCCTCCATGGGCTCATCAGTCACAGTGATCATAGCAATGTCAATCACATCTCATCATTAATATTATTAAACCTGTGCATAAAATCCCTAATACATCAGTCAAAGCTCAAAAACATTACACAAGCTTGCAATACAAGTTTGAAGAGAAAGACAAGGTGTCCTATTGGGCTAGTGTCCACTGGAAAAGGAAAATTTCCGGAAGAGACCTCATCCAAGCCGTGTAAGTGGGTGATGTGGTCAAGGGATGCCCAAGTAGGTGGGTGCAATGAGGGTAGAGGATGCAAAAAATGTTACCTTTGGGTGCCTTTGTAGAAGGCGAGATGTACCTGTCCTGGATGCATTTTTTCCAAGCACATTGTTGCCTTTTATTCTTTATTATTTTATTCTTTATTGCTTTTGTTCAAGAGCTAATCAGGGGACACTGCCCTTGCATGGTGACCAGTGGTGACAGCGTTACCCACAAGTACTTTCACAGAAATGAGAAGGCTAGCTTGTAATGAGACCCCCTTTCCCTTGGCCATGCAACCAAGAGTCACTACCCTGGCGTGGTAACCAGCTCGTGGTAATGTCATACTACTAGGTACCCATGGACCTAATAGGCTGGCTCATGATGAGACCCTCTATCCTCTGATTAGGTCTTGTTTATTATTTTTCCGGGTCCCTCTTGTTTCTTGTTGAGAAGCCTTTTATTGCTTTCTCGGGGATCCCTGGGCAAAGCATCTCGAGGTTTTATTCTAATGCTTTTATCTTTTACCAACTGCTTTTATCTTTTGGGCCTTTAGCCCCTTCTTCCCACGAGGTAAGGTGTAATTCTGCAAATAGGTCAACCCAGTGCCCGGACAAGTGGAATGGGATAGGTGAGCAAGAAGCAAGATGAAAAGGTGGTGTTGTGAAGGGAGCGGACGATGGTTTTTCAAAAATCCCCCTAGTGGAAAACCGAAACCTAAGGATAGAGGCTTACTAGGGCATCTTGTCAATCCCCCCAGACATGGTCAATTGGGAAAGTGTAAGATCCAAAAGGAATCATATGAACATATTCAAGGGTTTTGATGATCAAAGTGACACATACCATGATACCCAGACTAATTATCTCATGGAGCAATAACCATCTCTGACACATGACCAAGCCGATGGTGATGCATGCTGCTGCTGCTGACAAGATAAAGATGCTGGAAGAAAGAAAAGGTGGGCCCTCCAGGGCCATGCTAAAGTCAATCCTGCTCTCGGTACTCCATGTCTAGGACCTGTGGGCCTTGAGACATGATCTCCTAGTTATCCCTAAAATTGGGGGGATAACAAGTCTCAAAGTCAATGTTGTGTGGCCTCAAGCACATTGATTCTTCCAATCTTCATGGAAAACACTTCCACATATGGAAAACACTTCCACTTTTAAAGTGACATATAAGATAAATTCTTGCATAATGTTTATGTAGTCACTTTTTGGAGTAACATATAAGTTATAAAGAATATTTCAGTAAAATATTTTTTATGAAAAGTTTTTGGAGTTATAAATGGATTTAATTATGGTGTTTATTTTAAAGGGAGGAAATTTTGTATGAGAGAGAAGATTTGATTATCAAATTTCGAAAGTTGGTTGTATTGTAATTGAAGATTTGAACATTTTTGTTCACTTCAAAGGGGGAAAATTTCATAAAATTTAGTGAAATATGGACTTCATGTAAAGGGTGATTTTAATATTGTAATCATGATATATAGAGATTGAGAAAAGTCAAGTGCAAAATTCTCTCAACTTCCTCTCAACTTCTCTTTTGATGAGACTTTCAGAGGGTCAAGGCCAAGCCCCTAAAAGGTACTCCTTTTTTCTGGTTCTTTGAGTAGTGTGCAATTGTGCTTTATTACTTGGACTGGCTTATATTGTTGCTTGTCTAGTTTTGACATAAACAAACTTGCAATTTTAGTATTTAACACAACACACACAAGATCAAGCACAATGTTACTCATGCACATGCATTCAAGAAAAAGTAATGCAAATCAAGTATCTACAAAGAATACTAAAGCAATGAACAAGTCAAGCTCGTAAGAAAAGGAGAACTGGATTCAAAAGCATTGACAACTCATTCAAATTTGAAGAGTAATTTAACTTCAGAATCAGGATTTATCGTAACTTGCAAATTGTCCTTTTGAAAGTTTACTTGTCTTTTTGAAATCAAGTTGAGTTGAATTGAATTTGTCATAAGGTGCATTTTCGGTTGAACCCGACACCCACAACTTTCTTGTATCATTCTATTCCCGAGTCGTTATAATTTTGACTCGAAATTGACAAGGTTGAGTAGTTTAACTCAAATCATTGTAAACATCAAAGTTTTGGGTGCATTTTCGGTAGTATCTGACACCCTCAACTTCTTGGAAGAAAGCAAGAAAAGTTCAAGCAAGCAATCGAGTGTGAAACAAAATCAAGCGAGTGTGAAGTTCAAGCGAGTGATTCAAGTGAGCGAGTTGTAGATAATCCTTCTTCTGTCGAGTCAAATTGTAATCAGGATCTACCTACACAAGGAGACCTCATTTAGTGTTTTTGAAATGGTTCGAAATATAGAATTATTAGAGTTAATTAACACTCTAATAAACACCACCGAAGACAACACGGTGATATTGAACAAAGCAACTCTTCGATCAGTGTTAACTTGTTTGCAAGTGAAGCAAGCTAAAGTTAGACTTATTCAATATCTATCCCAACTATTGAATGATGAGTTGATAAATCTAAAAAATAAACAGTGAGTGAAGTGTTCTGAACTAGTTTTTGTTTAGCACAATCCTCTTTATGATGATGATGATGATGTTTTTGATCAACAGTTAGTGAAGGAGCAACTCAGTAAGACAATTGCAGTTGCAGACGAAGTTGAATCTATTCATGAACCTACATTTCAAGAGTTTTATTTTGACTTCAGTGAAGAAAACCTTTCAATGATGAAACAACATGCAGTAAATCAACTTCTACATATTTCAAAACCACAGGTTCAAAATACTCTTTCCAAGCCCATCATCAGACCTTGGGAAGAAATCATCTACAACAAGAATAGAACATGACTTGGATATGACAAGGATGTTACCTTTCATATTCTCAATTATTCCACACCAATCCAGTTCCAAAGTGTTGGATTCCTTCAAGAAGCTTCAACTTCACCTATTCAAGTTCAACATCATAATGCGAAGTGCCAACATTGCAATCGAGTTGGTCACATGGAGAATCAATGTTTTGATCTCTATCCTTGCCAGCATTGTGGCAAGCATAACCATTCTTCAGACATATGTTCAACACTGAAGAAACCTACAAGATTGAAGATTCACTATGAGTGTATTGATCCTTGGCAGTGGTCATCAACAACCAAGTGATTATATAAGTCTTACCGAAGAATTCAATCTCGAGTAAAGACCAATCTTGGAGCACATATCCTTTTTGTGCCTCACATAAGTGGTCCCTGTTGTCGTCCTAATACACACTTGAAAACGTGAGCAAAGTCCAATTCACTTAGTGTGTCCTTGGAGGCACAATGCCTAGGTTCATAGTCCACACTGTCACCTTGACTGGAACCTCTTCCTTCTAGGCTTACTCCTAGGGAAGCCAAGGGGGGTAGACCCTAGTTACTAGATTTGATTTAACGTTTATGTTCAAGGAGTTGGTTTTAATTTGTTAAATGGTCAAAGGGGGAACTAACCTATGATGCTAAGGCAACAAATGCAAAGTGCAAGAGTAACTAAATGAAAAACAACCCTTTCCCTAAGTCAAATATGACTAGTGCCTAAGGTTGGGCAAGGGGTCAACTAAGTTTGAGGGTGTTCAATTACCAAAATATTACAAGTCAAAATATTAGAACTATCCCACAAACTAAAGATTTGAAACGACTTATACAATGAAAGACAAATATTACAAAGATACAAGATAATACACAAGATACAAATTAACAAGATATACAATGATGCCAAAATGTGAAAGTTTAGGAAATATTCAACTCAAGATCAATCACATAAGACAAGCATGCCCCAATAGCACTTATTCTATTGGACTGCTTTTCAATGGAAACCACTAAAGCACTCAAGATTCAAGAAGATGATGCCTCCCCAAGTGGGATACTCAACTTCTTCTTGAATCACACCATAAAGCATAAAAAAGATGTATAAGTTTGTAAATTCAAATGCTCATGAAAATTTAAAAACATTTAGAAAGACAAACCATAAGATTGCATTAAAGATCTGTAAACATGAAAATGCTTGAAATGTGTGTTCCTAAACATTCATCTAAGATCCCCCAACACACATGGATTGTCTATGCAACTAAGTGGTTAGGAATTTCTTAAAAATTAAGTAAATTTTATTATTCCCTCCCCCTAACTATGTTTGGAGCCTTAAACCTCCTCCTCCTGTTGCCAAATAGCTATCGGGTGCTCAAGATAGTAAGGCAATGAGGCCCACCCTAGCTTCCACGGTCATCCCTGATAGTAAGAGTACTTCCCGGAGAGGACACCCACCTGGAGCGCCACGGGACAGTCCCCCGCCACCACCCTCCGTTGTTTTCCTCAAACCCGTTTTAAATGGTGGAGATGGTGGAATTAAGCTATCCTAAGTTGTCTAAAAGGTTATTATGACTCGCGTGTGAGTCTTTAGGTGTGTTTGGAGTGTTTTAGAAAAGTTTTAAATGTCCGAAATGTGTGATTTAAGCCCAAAACCAAAACTGCAAAGTGATTGTAATGAATGTTGCAAAAGTAAAGATTTAGAACCATAAACACGAGTGACATAAAAGAAAAACTCAAAAGATAAACATGATTAACATAGCCATATCATTCATCATCCATAACATGTAACTTTGCGATAAATAAAGCAAAGGCAAGAACAACTTGCCAATTGATGCCAAGAAATAAACTTAGACTTTTAATCACTTATCAACACATGTTATCCCATGAAGAAGACGTGCTTGAAAAGAAAATACTTGGCAAGATAAAAGAACTTAGATCCTAAACCATTTAGTGATTCACATATGCTTGAAAGATATAAATGGAAAAATGCCTTAAGAGATAAATGAGTTGCACCACCTAAGATAAATTCCAAAACATTAAACCATAAAACATGACATTATAGGCATATGTGAAAGAAATAGCATAAAAAAAAGTGAGATGATGGATGGTGTGATGACTACTCTAGATAGATTTGAATCCATATGAACATGTAACTCATCAAAGCATTACTACCATCTAGCCTCATGATTTTGGGGATTATTCTCCCAAGGTGTAGGCAACCTTAGTTAAACAATGAACATGAAATGGAAAATATTGCAGCAAACCACTTACAATGGCCAAGGTGGAGGCAAGCCTACCATTGTTGGCCAAAGAGGGTTCAAAAATAAAAGAATGAGATTATTATTATTATATGGCCACACTACCTTGTCTTGTTGACAAGTGGGGCAAAACAAATTAAGAAACTTGAAAGCAAGTATAAACTAGCCCAACGATATTGGGGGCTTGGCGTGGCCAATCACTCACCCAAGGTGTAGGCAATGTATAACTTATAAAAAATAAGACAAATAAGCTGAAATAATAGCCAAGAAATGCAATATACAAGGAGAAAAGGTAAGGGATTCGTTACCCAACTAGTGGAACCTCTTTGGGATGTTGCGAAAATGAATTTCGATAGCGTTTCCCCTTGTCCCTGTTAAGAATTGCACAAACCAGCAAGCAAAAACTTGCTGGAAATGCTGCAAAACAGAAAAAAATGTTACGAAAATTTTCTGTTTTTACACAGAAAATTTTCACATGAAATCTCCAAGGGAAAAGTAAATATTTTTGACCTATCTATGATATGTTAGCTACAGCAATATGATGAATATGAACAACAATAGATCATATCCAAAACAAAAGAAAGGAGTGTAAAAAAGTCTTGATTGAAAACCCTCTAAAGTCTCTTCCAATCAACACCTTAGAGATAAATCTGCACAACTCAAGCAAAACGTGAGGCAAAGGAGTAGCATAACATGATAGAATAAGTTAATAGCATGAAGTACTTCACAATATCAACTACCCTACATATACAGATTAAGAACACTAATATCAAATGATCTACCTGTTGACCGCTGGTTTAGCACAGAGGTCAACTCATTATCATGAAGATTATTCTATGTCAGAGACACAGATGGTTCTACTGGGTGTTTTTAAACACCAGCACTTAAATTTTTGTAAACGGGATTTTCGCACCCCTGCGAGGGTATATAATGTAATAATGTCTGCATGGATCATAGTTAGGTCAG